>QWDQ01000086.1:0-71099 GCA_003868215.1 Pseudophaeomoniella oleicola
GCGCCAGCGACGGTCGAATATCGAAAATCACGATCGGCCCATTTTGACCAAGTCCATCGTCCACGTGTCGTCGAAAAATGGCAGCCATTAGATACGGAATGGTGTACCAGTGGGCAGCAGAAAGAATCGCGGCTGAAGGTATTGTCAGGAACTGGCAACAATAAGTAATATTTGATTATCAAGACGTTGCTCGAAGAGCAACGTTGCAGATATGGGCTATGAAACTACTTTTATATGTGCGAGGCGCGCCAAGCACGTGACTTTAGCTATTCAGTCGCGACAGGCCTTGGCCTGGCGTGACAGGTATAGCGTGTTCAGCGAGATCAATTAGTGATCTAGCTAACCGCTCCTCAACAAGTCTAGTCAACAATCATCTGGACCATAGCAGCACGAACGTCGCCTAGCCTTGTGCCAGCTGCTGTGCAAGGACCAGAGAGACAGCTACTGGGGCGCTGATTAGGGGCAATATGCCGTCATGATCGCCAACACGTACTCCTGTCCGGACGGCGTCGACTTCCTTCACATAAAGAGTCAACAGCGACTCAGGAAGTGGAACGTCACCAGAGGATGAAAGCTTTGTGGGTAGAGCACTGCAGCACGGATCCGAGGGAATTAAAATTCAACTTCGCCAGAGACCTTCTTGAACTGTCCGAGAATGCACCAGTGGGCGCGGTTTTGCCTGTCAGAGTATTCGTAGCTGCCTGGAGTAAGAGAACCAACAATGATTGTGAACATCCTAGGCACAGGTCACAACTGTGCGGGATTTAGTTTTGGATGTAGTGGTCTTCAGCGCTCAGGTGGACCAAACAGTCACAGGGAGCACAGGAGCCAAGGGGTCCACCTAGCGGCCTACAGATGGCGCTGACTAGCTTGGTATTAGTTGCATAAACTCACAGGTTTCAGGTAAACATGAATTCATGATCAGTCAATCAGGACAGTTAGTGTGACACTGATATCTATGAGGCATGCGCCGTCAAACTTCGGACCTGTCGCAGATTGGCCATGGAACATCTGATTTGCAGGGCAACTGGATGATGACAGGATCATGCTAGGGCAGTATATCCCAGTAATGTTCAGTCAGCGGAGAGTGGTCGTAGTCTTTGAAAGGCTTCTGTTATGGAATATGTGCCTGGCGGTAGTCGTTTTTGACAGGAAACCTAAGGGTCCAAAGTTGTGCTTGTTCAGTATGAGGTAAGGCACATTCAGCTCCGGTGTTGGCTTGAGAAGCATGAATAAGCCATTGAATACTGGACGCAAAAGCCACGCGTGTTTCAGATGATAGCAGATATCGGACATCCATCCCTATTCTAGCTTACGTTTACAAGTAATGCTAGGTGTCCAGAGGGCCTAAATCTGTTATCTAGCTCAGGTTTCCTTTGGTTGGGCATGACCAGTATGGTTTGTGGATTGAACGCTGATGGCGGAGGTCCATAGTTGAGGTCGCTATCGATGCGCAGGCGCTTGTAGTGTTTGAGCGCGCCCTCTGCCTGTCCAGGTGTTGATGGTGACGGCCTGGGTCCAATATACTCAGGATAGTCACTTACCTTGAAGCATGTGCGGTGGAAAGGCGCTTCACGTCGTTAAAGGCAAAAGGGGTATTGAACTCTCTGATGTTGTTCTTTCCTCCGCTGGAAGTCCGCAACGTCGACCTTAAAGGTCTCGATATCTGCTCGCAGTGTAATATGGTCCATCTCTTGTCAAATATGTCGGTATTGGCTGCGCCTGAACTTCAGACTGATGAGGGAGCGGTTGTCCTCTTATTCTGCGTAATGAATAGAAATCCCTGGCTGAAGCGTTGTAGGCACTGAAGGAGATGTCTGCAAGTCCTGTATGTGCATCAGACAGGAGAACATCATAGATGGAGGGTCCAAGCATTCATGAACTCCGAGTTTGCTCACCAATCATGTATGCGCGTTGAGGGTGGGTGTCTTGAAGCTGTTTATATGACATATCGTAGCTCTTGAATCTGCAATTCCTCCGCAATTGGACAAGAACAAGCTCTCCCAGGCTCAACGATTACGTTGAAAGAGGTGGGGACATAATTGTTGGTGAGAGGTTGGTGAAAACTCGCCACATATAGAGTACGCTGGCCATCACTTGAGCTTCTCTGGCAGCTGGACTGCCGTAGCTGAGGAAGAACTTGACCACGCCCACCATTTCCCATCGAAGCGGATTCCAAACAGCAATACTGTTCCCACCGTCTGTAAGTATTGCCAGGGGCTCAGGCGGTGAGTCTAGCTATAGGATCAGTTGACGCGCTACTTATGCCTCTGAAATCCACATTGCGTGCGCCTTCGAGGTCAAAGAGATTCCATCTTGTAATTACTTCGACTGTTCGTAATTGTGCCTCCAGCTTAGGGAGATGTCCAAACACCGTGCTGGCAGCGCTGCTACTTCCATAGGATTCGGATACCATTGGTGGAGCGCTGTTGGTTCCAAACGAGGCTGAGACGACTGATGTCAGAAGTAAAGTTTGAGTGCCGATCTCCTCTGATGGCTGACCACTGCTGTCAGTGGATGCGATGTCGAGTTGTCTTTGATGAGAGCTGTTGCGCCAGATTGACGCTCATTTGTGCGTTCAAAGCTGCAGCTCCGAACCGGTCTAACAACGCACCCAGGTCCTGGCCGGAAGCTGAAGTGCATGGTACTGTCGCGTCCTGAACGTTGAGAAATTTCATTATACGGTTGGGGAACCCTGTCTCAGTAATTGAGCTACCGGTTCTGGTAATACTGCCAAGGCTCTGTCCAACGGTTTCAGCCTTGGACAGGAACAACATCTCAGCCATATCACATGATTATTCATGATACTGAACGGAGGCATAACGCCAAGACCTACGTCCAACGGTTCATTGATCAAGGCTCATTCAGTTCAACCGATCGTAGTATTACCTGATCAAGGCAAAATGCCAAGGTAGCGTCCACCGGTTCAGGCTTTACACCCTCCAATCCAATGTTGTGTGGGGAAGTACAACACCAAGCAAGATCAAATGATATCATTCAGACCGATGATCTGACTCTTATCAAACAAATTCCCTCAATTGCTTATCTCTTCACTGTCCCTGAAGTGGTATTGTATCTGTGATGTGTCGTCAACCTATCAGCCATCACCATCAATAACAGTATGATAGGCCCTGAACTAGCGTCGAAACCAAACCAGTGGGTGACTCACGACCTGCCGCACTCATCCGTACATTGAGGCAGCGTATCTACAACAGGTAGGTTGATAGATAGAACGACTATTGCGCCATCATGCGACAGTCGAACCTCCTTGTTCATACTTCTCCTCGACCGCCGCGGGTCTCATGTCCAGCAGCTGGTTTCGAACGACTCCAGCGCTCATGGTAACCATTACAAGGCTTCATCATGCCACAGCCTCGCGAACTTACAGAAGGTGAAGGGAATCCAGCCATTGTCGCAACTTGCCAACAGACTCGATTTTATATCCCAGAAGACCGCCGCAATCAAGAGGTGCGCCCACATGAGCCAATGGCTGACAGCCGAACCCACGAGGACTGACCTGCACACTACTGTACAGATATCCGTTGATCAGCTCACAATTTCCATACTTCCTACAGGTGGTCGGAAACAAGCCAAGGGGAAGGCCAATGTGTCTGCTAAGTCACTGGAAATTCTCGTCGATGCCAATTTGAGGCTCAAGGGTGGTGTACACTACGGGTTGATTGGTCGCAATGGCACAGGCAAATCTAGTATGTGTCGCATGATCCAAGCTTTGACAGTACCTTGCTAACTACCTCCAAGCTCTGCTCCGCGCCATTGGTACCATAATCATTCCCGGCCTACCCTCCGCAAGCAAGATCGCTCTTTTGCAGCAGACCAGCGCCGATGAGAGTCCTGCGGACGCAACCACAACCTCAACCTCAACAACGGCAGTCGACAATGCTCTCAACAAGGCTCCATTGGAATACATCCTGGAACATGACACGGTCAGGAACGAGATCCAGACTGACTTGGATGGTGAGCAAACCTATTTTCCACTCCGAACTTCTTTGCTCCGCGCTGACTCCACTGGATGCGCAGTCCTTTCTAGCGGCGATCCCGATAAAGAGGGTGGAGAATGGACTCAGATACGAGCTTATCGTCGATTGCAGCACAACCGCATGCGCACACAACTTGCAGAGGCGCAGAAAGCTGCCTCTTTGAGGAGCGGCGCGAGGGGAGCTCATGCCCGTAAAGAACTCATAGCAGCGGAGAAACGCGTTGAGGATGCCAGGCAAAGGTTCCGTTTAGACCGGCGGTGATTACACATGCGACAACGTGCTGATTCAACGTGGAAAAAGGATTGACAGTACAGAGCCACCTTTAGACTCTGAGGAGTGCCAGGATGAGCTCTTGCGCGCTCATGAGTTGGTGGCAGATCTACAGGCTCAACTTGACGAGGTAAACCATCCCTTGTGTGCGCGCATGTGCAAGCTTCGTCACTGACAAGCGCTGATGATATCAGCGCCGCCTGTTCGACCTTGAGACGCAAGCATTGCGCATCCTCCGCGCCCTAGGGTTCAATGATAGTACGATGGCGACACCGCTCAAAGAACTTTCCGGGGGCTGGCAGATGCGCTGCATGCTCGCCAATGTCCTCGTCCAAGAAGCAGATGTGATGATACTGGATGAGCCGACAAACTTCTTGGATCTACTCGGCGTCATATGGTTACAAAACCACCTCGTTGACCTTCGGAGCTCCTCCTCGAAGACCGTGGTCGTGGTCTCGCACGATCGTGATTTCATGGACAATGTCTGCGAAGAAGTCATCTTACTCAAGGAAAAGACCCTCGAATACTTCAACGGGAACCTCACTGCGTATGAGGAAGACCTCAAGTCGCGCCGTCAACATCTAGTACAGATGAAGGCTTCACAAGATAAACAAATCGCGCATATGGAGAAGACAATTGCTGCCAACATCAAGGCCGGAAAGAAGCAAGGGGACGACAACAAATTGCGCCAAGCTGTATCACGCCAGAAAAAAGTCGAAGATCGCATGGGCATGCAGACGAATGACAAGGGCGGCAGATTCAAGCTGTCAAGGGATTACGCAGGTGTCGCTTTTCTACATACAAGCGCTTCCATGATGAGTCGTGATACTAACACATAGCAGGTTTCCATGAAACCAAACGAAAAGCCATCGAAATCCCCCCAGAGGAAAAGGGCGTCGGTTTGCGTCTGCCCATGGCTCCCGATCTCAGATTCCCAGGTCCTCTAGTATCTCTAGAGCACGTGACGTTCGGGTATGGGCGCAACAAACAAGAACCTGTGCTACGAGATATCAGCCTTAGCATCTACATGGGATCCCGCATTGGCGTTGTTGGTCTCAACGGCTGCGGTAAGTCCACGCTCGTCAAACTCATCACGGAGGCGGTCAGACCGACAAGGGGCATAGTCAATCGTCATCCACGCCTCAAACTCGGCTACTACTCGCAGCTGGCTGTTGAGCACCTGCAAGCTGCCGGAAAAGCCAATCCTTCCGCGACAGCGCTCACGACTTTAACATCTGAGGTTGACGGTGCGATGGACGAAAGTGACATGCGTGCCCTACTCGGGTCCTTCCATCTGGCCGGTCGAACGGCTTCTGATGTCCCTATCGCCAAATTGTCTGGGGGGCAACTGGTAAGTCGCAAGAGCATGCCTAACAGCTGACAAGTGCTAACAGTGAGCAACAAGGTCCGCCTTGCTCTCGCATGCACCGTATGGGATCATCCACACCTGCTGGTGCTGGACGAAATCACGACGCATTTAGACTTCTACACAGTATTGGCGCTCGGGAAAGCCCTTAGGGCTTTCAACGGTGCAATAATTCTGATATCACACGACCGATTCCTTGTCAAGTCCGTCATTGAAGGAGACATCGAGCTGCTTGGCTTGGAGGAGGATGAAGATCAAGATATGGACCGACAGATCGCGGAAGAGCTGCGGAGTTCTCTATATCTGCTCAAAGGGGGGAGTTTGAAACGGCTGGAACATGGCGTCAGAGAGTTTGAAGCGAGTTTGGAGAAGAGAGTTGCCAAGCTAAATATATTGTCTTAGTTGTATATTCCAACTATTTACTCAGAGTGTGATAGAATATGTATATTTTTGTCTACTACTAAGACCCTCTATGCTCTACTGAGCCCTGACAATATGTTAGAGCAGAGAGCACCAGAGACAGATAAGTGGGTGATGAGTATATCTGAAGCACCATGACAGAGGCCATAGCTGGAATTTTCACCAGCGTCTAAGTCATCAATCAAACTTAGTTCAGATGTCTTCTCTTCTATATCTATTTGCTTGTTGCTACGCTCTTCTAGGAGCGACTAAGCTCCCATCATTCGGTATGCTTCACCCGTACATCTATAAAGCGGTGCATTAGTTGGTTCCTTCACGTTGTCTAATAACCCTTGCCGACGCTGACAGTTTCCCATTCTTGTGGCTGGCGAAGACATAGCTGCAAGAAAGAGAATTGCATAAAATGAACAAGAGATCTCAAACAACGACCGCCGCTCCTAGAGTTATACAGGTCTGGTCTTCCAACCTCCCACGGCATCTCCATGTCAGTTGCGATTCCCAAATTCACCTTCGACTGTAGCAGGAGTCATTCCACGTCCCTTCTGTTTAAGAATGCCTTAAAGCTGGTATTTGAAGGATAGCGCTTGGTCTCCTTTCCCTTCATCGGCGACACCCTCCTGTATCTTTCTATCCTTCTCTGCGTTACGTCGGGACAATATCCACATCATCACCCAGCTACAGCACCAGGTAAGGCCGACAGCGGTCAAGCTCACGGCATTACCAGTTTTGTAATATGGGGACTCACTACGTAGATAAATCTGTCCGGCAATAACGCCGCCGGAGTTGCCGATTGTCTGGTTGAGACCGATGGCGGCAGCACGTTTATAATGCGGGCTCATGTTGGTGTTGAGCCAAGTGAGGTTCAAGCCTGGGATAATGGGGGCGCCAAACAGAATCAGGTAACAAGCAAAGTATCGAACGGCGGGTGTCTTGCTGCCTAGGAGAACAGAATAGCCGGTCATGATAAAGATGCCGGCAAAGAGTATGAATGGGCCTCTGCGTTTAATCCTATCGGAAAACATGGCTACAGCAAAGTACACGATTGTGCCTAGCAAGTAACACGGAATGGTGAGATACTGCGTCTGTAGGCTGGTATAGCCGATGCCGTGGATGATGGTGGGCAAGAAGGTCGAAATACCTGGCAAAGATGTTATATAAGCGACACCACAGCGCGGGTAGCTGGCCAGATAATTAACTTACTGTAGTTGTAGATATCGGCGTTGAATTGAATAAATCCTGAGAGCCAGCACACGGGATCTTTCATTGCCGCTTTGACGTGATCCCAGGAGAAAGCGTCATAGTTGCCATGCGCCTCGAGCCGAGCTTTTGCAATTTGCCTTTCTTCTGCGTCCAAGAAATATGCAGTCTCAGGGCTATCCGGGTAAAGCCAAAAGGCCGCGATCCCGAGGCAAAAGGAGATGGCACCCTCGATGAAGAAGAGCCACCTCCAACCGGGATAGCCTGCAGCGCCGTCCATCTGCAGGATTGCCCAGGCAAAAAGACCTCCAAAGGCTCCGGCCAGGGCCAGGGAGATACCAATGCCTGATGCTCGCTTGGCAATCTCGTCGCGAGTCCAGAACATTGACACGTACAAGTTCAGGGAAGGGAACAGCGCCGACTCGCAGAAACCAAGAATGAGCCGAGATGCGATCAGTCCACCGTAAGACTCGCAGAAGCCGGTGAACGTGGTGACAAGACTCCAGGAGATCATGATAGCGGGAACTGTACAAGTGTAAGAATTACAAATTGTCGGGAAAACCGCTGCCAGCCGACTTACTCATTTTCGAAGGTCCCACGACCTTGAATAGAACGGTCAATGGAATCTCGAAGACGACATATGTGACATAGAAGATAGACGTGGCCACTGCAAGTATTGATGATCAGTATTTCGCTCTCATTATGGCTAGGAACGTCACAAGCGGAGAGGCATACCGTTGAACTGGGTGCCCTTGAGGTGAAGGTCATCTTCCAAGCCTGAAATCCTGGCGTTTCCGAGGTTCGTACGGTCTAAGAAACTGAAGAGGTATGTGATCATGAAGACTGGGACGATGAACATGTCCAATTTCCTCACTATCTTCCTCTCCTTCACCGGATCGATGTAGACATGGTCACCGCTGCCTTCGGTGGCAGCCACTGCGTCTTGGCCGACAGAGTCGACATTCTTTTCCGACATGCTGCACGTCAGGCCACGAGGCACGGGTTTGGGGATCGTACGCAGCAACCTTGTCGTATGACTGGGAACTTTTTTCTCGTGGTCCTAGAGCAAAGATCTTATAAAAGGATATCTCCGCTGAGTGATCCATTTTTGCGTCCAAGAGCTCTAGATACCACGGGTGGATCTATTCCTTTCAGGAGCTCTGTATAAGGCAATTTATCCTATCTTAGGCGAGAGAAGACGGGCTGAAGCGAGGGACCAAGTATGAGATGAGTGACTTGTCGGGAGTAATCAGAAATGGAATCGGATGGGATCCACAACGATTATCAGTTTCTCCGATACGCGAAGAGGACGTGACTGGTGGATGGGAACTGTTGACTATCACTCCTTGAGCAGAGACTGGCTCCGCACCAATAACGGCGCTTGATAACCATGGGACATAACAAAGTGATCCGAGGGTATCGCGAGATAAGGTGTGGATGCCTTGTTCGGTGCCGCTCCGATTGGTTGGTGGACGAGCTTTTGCCGAATTGGTGAAATCCCAGGACGGAGGAGAGCGTTTCGATTGGTCCCCCTCATTTCTCCGATGACCATCAGCGATAAGATTGAAGTTGGATCACCCTAAGCCGTACAGTACGATGTCAGGAGAAGCAAGATACAACGTGGTTCCGGGTATGAATCGAGTCGAATGTCGTCCAACAGATCATATCCTCTCTCCGAACAGTAGAGCACCCAGACTTTGTACACTTCGAGATCAACCTAAACCATGTCCCCCTCAAAAGTAAACGAGCTTGACGCTCAAGGTACAGAACCAGGATCCAAGCAGCTTCAGCAGAAAGGAATCCCAAGCATAGGTGCCCCTGGCGTATGTTTCCCGGTTTTCTTTTCCTTTTTTTTTCTCTCTTCCAGAATGGCTGACTAAAGATCCAACAGACGTCCTACTTTACACCAATCCAGCAGTACCCATCTGGTAGTGCTGCTGATCCACAGCCAGATGGAAAGCCTCTGCCCAAGCTCTTCACTCCACTCAAGATCCGTGGGCTCACTCTGCACAACCGGATCATGCTCTCCCCGCTTTGCCAGTACTCGGCTGACAACGGCCACCATACCCTTTGGCATTTTCAACACTTGGGAGGCATCATTTCCCGAGGTCCAGGTCTGGCCATGGTAGAGTCCACTGCAGTCTTGACCGAGGGTCGTGTCACGCCTCAGTGCTCGGGGATCTGGCTGGATAGCCATATCGAGCCGTTGAAGCGTATCACTGAATTTGCCCATTCCCAGGGACAGAAGATGGGCATCCAATTGGGCCATGGTGGGAGGAAGGCGAGCACCGTTGCTCCCTGGTTGAGCAAAGGTGCCATTGCGACCGAAGATGTGGGTGGTTGGCCAGACATGGTCAAGGCGCCATCGGCCATTCCATATGACGAAGGCTACGTCGTGCCCAAGGCCATGACCCTCCAGGACATTGAAGATTTCAAGACGGCATATGCCGCAGCCGTCAAGCGCGCCCTCAAGGCTGGGTTCGACGTGATTGAGGTCCATAGCGCTCATGGTCGTCTGTTGCATCAATTCTTGTCACCCGTCTCCAACAAGCGAACCGACCAATACGGCGGAAGCTTCGAGAATAGAGTAAGACTGACGTTGGAAGTGGTCGAATTGACCCGCGCCATCATTCCAGACTCTATGCCGCTCTTTCTTCGAATTAGTGCGTCGGATTGGCTCGAGTATTCCGACTACGACGGACCGAGCTGGACGATCGAGGATTCGGTGCGCCTAGCCCCTCTCCTCGCCGACCGCGGCGTCGACCTCATCGACGTGAGCTCCGGCGGTCTCCACCCTGCGCAAAAGATTGACCAGATCCCCAACTACCAGGCTCATTTTGCCCGGAAGATTAAGAAAGTGGTGGGAGATCGCGTGCTCGTGTCGACGGTCGGTCGAATCCTCACAGGACAGCAGGCAAACGACCTGCTCATGGGCGAGGGCGACGAGGAGCCCTTAGATTTGACAGCTGCCGGTCGGATGTTCCAGAAGGAACCAGGTCTGGTTTGGACCTGGGCAGAGCAGTTGGGTGTGCAGATTCATGTTGCCAATCAAATTCGCTGGGGATTCTCGAGGAATCCGACCATTGCGCAGAAGTAATCAAAATCAGATTCAGAGAACATAATATAAGAAGAAACTAAAGCCTTGTTTGGATACTTGGTTTTCTATCCTCTGATTTCACAATCGTACCTAATTACCTTACGTAGGTAGGGCAGGTAAAGGTATTATATACCTAGGTACTCATTGGGAGGTATTTTGAAACGCGTAACATCTCCCCGTAAGGTACCATAACGCATTTTGATATCTTTCTGCCATCAACTTTGAAAACTCATCTTTATACATTCCGAACCGCAAAGTCAAGCCCAAAGATGCAAATGCAGATGCAGGAGCAAGGCATCAAAATTGCAGCTCATCATTCTAACCTTTCATGTTTGTTACCTGCAGTGGGTTGTTACGTGCATCCTTCAGAAATGGACAAAGGACTTTCCTAGAAGTTCACAGTCTCAGATGATGATCAACAATGAAGGGAATCACTTGGTTGCCATTGATAGAAGAGCATTAATGAAATCATTTGTGCTAGATGACACCTCTGCGGCTGGAAAACATAAGGTAAAGATTCTACCATGTTTGTCGCCACTGCAGTAACTGATAAGGTCTAGGAGATACTGCGCTGAGACAGCTTCGACTGGCTGACATGGCGAGACACCTCAACATTGGTCAATGCGCCAGACAATGCGCTCCCTTCGATTCGGGTTCACTGGACGGAATGGCTACCGGCTGATCAAGCATGCATGATCTTGCTGCTTCAAATGCGGACTTTCAAGCGACTGCTTTACCTTGTCAACAAGCCTCAAAGAGATGTGCTCCGAGAGTTCAATGATGGAGTCGAAAACATACTGAAATTGACCTCGGATGGGAGGTAGGGAGGGGCCCTAATAGACAAATCTTCCGGACTCAACCGCAAGATGTATCCCGCGCTATCCAAGAGGATTGAGAGTTCGAAAAGCACTGCTGCAGACTCTACAGTACCTAGTACCTAGATTTCGCAATGCGTCTGTCAGGAATTAGATATTGCAGCACCTGCCTCAAACTTTCTTTCTTATCGACGAAGGCATTTGTTCGACGCGGCCTGGAGATCATATCCTTTGCTTCCTGCAAGGTTCTTCCGGGCACATGCACAATGCAAGGGTTACATTCTAATGGCTGAAGGTTGATAGGGTGTCAAGCACCAGAAATTTACTTCTGCACAACAATAGAGTTCTGTAAGGATATGACAGACCGAAGTTACAGGTATTTCCATATCGAGGTCCGTTCCATTATCTGGAATTCTATCACAGGATAGGTTTAAGTGGCCAGAAGTTATCCACATCACCGGATCCCTTCTGCACGTTGAGCTGTGCTGCAGGTATACAGCGATATCCACGAAGCATATATATTGCAGAGAACCCCATGGCCCGAAGTATCGCAGTCCTGCAACGCTCATCTTTTCCGTCATTCTATAGCAGTGCTCAAGGATGGAGATTGAAATTTTGGATTACATATTCCATCACGTCTTTCTGCCGGTGAAATTACCTCAACAAGATGATCAAGATGAACATCTATCTTCGGGTCTGTTGGCTGAAGTTGTTGATGCTTTGGAGGAATATGATGCCTCTAACGAAGAATGGACTGCTGAGGGGAGGATCTGCAGGAATGCCATCTTGAACCTACAAGATTTGAGGGACGGTACTGGAACTTTGGACAGTGAGATGCTTGAGAGCAAGCTGCTTAGCCTACAAGGACGTGGTGAGCTTTTCTTATGCCAGACGCAGCTCGGTGTTCTAACCTCAACCTAGGAGGGATGGAAGTTCTGCCCATACAGATTCGCAGTCAGAATGCAGCGATCTTGATCCTGGCATCCCCACCAGAGGTTACGTTCGAGTCGTTCGAATTATCATCTAATTCGGCAGCGGTGTTTTCCAACAAAGGACGTATGCGCCGAGCCTTTCCTGCATTCTCCATTTCCCTTTCTCGCAAGATCTTTGATGACGCTTCCTTTCAGCGTGCTCTGCGGGGGTTTATCGCAGAGGCAGATGCGACGACTGTTGAAGAGATGTGCCCTAAAGTTTGTAAATCTAACTCCGAAGTAAAGGAAGTCAGAGACACGACCGATCCAAGCATCGTCAACGAATTCTTCATGGGAGTACTTGCTGCGATAGGTCAGAAGAGTGGTGTGCAAGCTGTCGTGAAGAATATACGAGATGATGTTTTGTGGAGTGATGCCTATACACCATGGCGCAGATCTCCTCTCTGGCTTCTAATTCGAGTGACGTTGCAGAGGTGTCTCTCTGTGTCGAGTTGCCGAGACGACAGGAGAGCTACAAGGTATAAGCAGTTCATGGTCTTCTTCATGGGCCGTATGCTTGACAGAGCGGTGGCACTGGGCTGCCATAGCGACATGATCTTCCAAATGATTGCCAAGATTTCGCGTCGAATCGCAAAAGCCCAGCTGGTCCAAGAAGGTTCTGTGCACCAAGTGATGAAGATCCTCGAGAAGGCAGAGAGGTACATCCAGAGAAGGTGGACAGACATTCAAGCCGGGGTTGGCACTCAAAAGTATGGAATCATGTACCTGCCGTCAACAGCGCACACGCAGCTCAGCCTACCGACATTAGGGCCGTACATACAAAGTCTCAACATTCAAAGGCCTCCAACGGCGGAACCAAAGGCCGAACTTCCCCATTTGCAGGCACGAATTGACCGAAATTCTGACAGGCTTCCAGATCCAAGACTTGTTGTTGGCAATCTCGACATTGACACGCGTCGGAACTGGTTAGCAGACGTGGAAACCTGGGTTGAGCGATACCTGTCGGCATGGGCTTCTCGGCAAACAAACGAAGAGACGGTATCGAAAAGCGTCGTAGAGTTAATGAGGCAATACCAAAGCCATGCTCTGAAGCTCTACTCGGAGAATACCGAGGATTTTTCCATCATGGTGCTCAATCTCATGGATCTATGGGCCGTCCTCGATACTAAAGCAATACGTCATCTGCCCCTCTTGAGAAAATATCGTACGCCCTTCCCTAGAGGCCTACTGGATGCCCTTTTATTACCAAAGCTTTCGCAGATGAAGAGACTGACACGAATTGAGGACTACCTGGAGCAGAGAGACCGGATAGCGGATCTCGAATCCCGGTACTGCCTCTATGATTGTTATAGTTCCTCGAGCTTTGCCACCAAATACGTCAACAGATCTCCTCATCACACGCAGCTCCGGAGGACGATCGAGAAATCAGAAGAAAACCGACGTGCCGAGAAGATCAGCGAGCTTGCCCGACTAAAGTCCCAGTATCAACGCCTGGTTGACCGCGCAACTGCTATGCAGTGCGACTACGAGGAGGTAAGAAGGAAGAATAAATTCAAGAACAAGCACAGACCCTCTTGTTCCAGATGTGCCTTGCAAGCGCAAGCGCAGTCTTTAAGTATTGAAGTGCACGAGTGGTGTCTGCCTCGCGAAGAGCTGCAATCGAAGGCTGTCGTGTTTGAACTAGAACCTCCTCTGGTCTATTCCAGATGGCGTGAAGTTACGTGCTCGTTGTTGATTAATATATTCTCACCCAAAGCCGCAGCTAACGAGCAGCGTGCTGCCACAAGAATGTATTCCACAATTGATTCCCCGGTGTTGAAAACGCTGTCCAGGTATCCGCCAGAAGGTCCAAAAATGCTGTCTACTGCAAAGCCGTTCATTATCGCCCACTACGGGACACAGAAGGTATCTATTGCCAGCAAACAGTCCGTGTGTGTCAATCAGGGCATGCACTTCGAGCTGTACTTCGAAAGTCGTTGTAGAAGGTTGTCAGACCTTTTACGCTCATTCGACATCGCAGCGAAATGCGTATTACCTGTTCCGGATGGCAAGTATGCTGCATTAAGGCACATATCGGCCGGCACGACGCATACATCAAATGAGATCATCGCCGACCAATGGAAGTGCAGCGACAAATTGACCCTGGATGAATTCTATTCATTTGGCACTCTGCGGTGCGGCCATCGTCTACAGCTAATAAACATTGCACGGGAGATACAGAATCGGGGCCTCGATCTACAGCGGGATGAAGTCAATGTGCTGATCACGAATGCTATTTGGCAAGCCAATCCAAAGGGAGATAGCGGGGTTCGTCGAGAATCACATTTCCTGTTGGACGACCGCCATTTCGCAGCCGACTTCATAAAGTCAGTGACTCAAGCTCTGCCAGACCACGAAGGGAACTGGCACGGTGCAGTGGCGGTCAGAACCTTGACGATACTCGCCCAGCGGGTGCTCTCGCTGTCAACTGATCCGCACATCCAAGATCAATGTCTTGGCTACCTGAAACGATGCAGGGGGATCTGCCTTGGCTGGATGGAGGATCTCCAAAGAGAGTTCCGAGACTCTCAAGAAGAAGAGGAACGGCAACGTCTTCGCTCAAAGATCTTGGAAGTGGCGTTGACCACGCACCTGACGTTCGATGTTGACGAAGAGCATGTGAATCGCCATGTCAGCTCGGTGGACGATATGGCCGACTATATCCAGTGTTCCATCACTGTACATGATCATTTGACACCCTCCATTCACGGCCTCACGCCGACACTGCGCACTCTGTGGCAGAGGTTCTCTCGCGTATCACATCGTCTAAGCCCGCGGGCTAGGAAGAGGATTTTAGCTGAGTGCCGAACTATTAACGCAGCCGTCCTTCGTATTTGGCCAGCTTACAGACCATCTCAGTCATGGCACGTCGTCCGTACCGACCTGGATGACTGGATGCAAGTGGACATACCGCCTCACGAAGGTGAAAGGTCTGTCCAGGTATCTTACAATCTGTTGAATGGAAGCCTTCTGGTCAACGGTATCCCCTTATCCAGGTTACCGAACGACTACCAAACACATCAAAGCTATCAACGACTGCTTGGCCAGGCAAGTCAGCCACATTGTAGACGTTTCGAACCCGCAAGCTAATAAAATTACCAGAGAATCATCGAGGTCGTGCCGTCAAGGATTCAAGGCATGTCTTTCCAGGCGCGGAGCAATATTTTAGGCAATGAGGTAGATCCTACAGAAGATGCCCTACATTTGTTGACTGTAGCTGATGTGAAACAGATACATTTTCACCTCGAGGAGGGCCATCTCGTCGTCCGTATGATTACTCCTGAAGGCCATTACGAGCTGCTACCACTTGATCGCGTCAATGGGAATTTCCCCCACCAGTTTGTGCACAACTACATCTACTGGCTCGATCTCGACTCTCGCGCTGTTCAACTCCGTCCCGTCAAAAGCCCATGGCCAACATTCTCTGATGAGTGGCATATGAGGCCAAGCTTAGGCTGCTACTCCCTTGAACGACAAAATATGCGTATGATCGACCTGAATAGTGACCTGGCAATGGCTGTCTATCGTCTCTTGACAGGCTTCGAACAATGCCAACACATACAGCTATTCCACGACTCGGCGTCAGATACCCTTTGTGTCCGCCTGCCTCGACTTCGTCTCCACTTTCACGTCCAATCCGGCCAAATGTCTCTGCATTCAAGTCAGTATGGAGGAATGCAAATCGACACAGATCAGAGGTTTGGAACCATGATGGGCTTGGAAAGCAAGTTGGTCCTCCGAGATTGTCCAGGGTGGGAGAGGAAGGTGCTGATACCGAGAGGCAAAGCGAAATTTCGCCGACACGGAGAACATGTCTCCGTTGACATCCGCACAGATGACTTGGAGACGGTCCCTTACTCTGAGTACCGAATAGATCCAATCCTAGGACGACTTGTGGGTGACCGAACCCTTATATCAGAGCTATGGAAAGCATACATCCACGGACTTACCGCACATTGCCTTCCAGATACGCTGACAGGAAGAACCGGCACCGAAGAAGCGTTGGCAATTCTGAACAGCGGTTTGATAGCCTCGTGCTTTCAGATCACCGACGTCGAGCTCGAGTTGTTGTCACAGATTGCCGACCTGGCACCGAGCCCGTCTTTCTATCCGCGTCATTTGCGCGTGATGCAGGAAGTGCAGTGGCAGAACCTCCCTCCAATGTCTCACCACGAGCGATTCCATTCCGCGGTGAAAGCTATCCTTCACCGTGCAGACGAGATGCAGATATTTTCGGAAGAGCCCTCGCCATCCTCGAGGCTGAGACTATCATCGGGAGACGAATTTCTCCTCCACCGCGCTGCCATCAGGAAGGCCGACTTTCGAACACCTTCTTTCGGCGCCGAAGACTCTTCAACAGCGTGGGATCACGTCTACGAAGACAGAGGTGCTCGCTCTCACAGCATTCGAGGACAGAAGGTGTCCACTGTCGCTCGGCTGGCATTTCAGTGGACAGCACAATTACAGACAACCCGTGACCTTCTGCATGTATTCGAAAAAAGTTCTTCGCCGATCATGGAGACAACGGACCTCAACTTCACACTTGGGTATCATGAAGAATGGCTGGATGGCATTGCGACGTTACTGCCGGGCTATTGGCGTAGCTGGACGAGCAAACTTTCCCAAACCACAGCAGAACACGATAAATATGACGTGATGTTCTTCCTTTCAACGTTGGCCTACTCTCGAAAGACGGACATCAGTCTCGTCGAGACTCTGATGGCAATGGCCTCCGTACCAGAGCTTCAATTCATAACCCCATCCATGCCGGGGGTGTTGGATCTAGGATTGGGTTACGAGGTCGACACCTCTATGATCACACAAGTCATCAAGAACAACCGTGTTGAATTCTCCGAGAATACAGCCTTCTATCTCACTGATCTCCCAGGTGAGTCTCCACAATCAACCAAAAGCCGACGCGATACTTTATACTGGAAGGAAAGAGGGTCACTTCTTAACGGCATCACAGATCAATGGCCTTCAAAATATCTACATACGCCGTATAATGCAGAAGAGATTACATCTATCCGCGTTGATAACGTGATGAATGAAGTTCGTCCTCACTATGACCAGGTCCTCGCGAATCACGAGTTCCGAATCTACATCCGTCAGATTGAGAATCTGCTACCACATCATACTCGTACGCATCAGGAGGAGTCGATCTGGCCGAGACCGCATGTTTCCTGGAATACAAGGGCGCCTGAACCACTCAGCGTGGATCTGTTCGCACTCATGGCGAACGCTTCTCTGGAGGACATTGGAGACGTGGAGGGCATTGGAGAGACGAAGCCGGCGGAATTATGCGGCCAGTCAAAATCTGGCAAGTTGGAAAGCTTGCTCAAAGACATGTCTACCAAATGTTCGAAGCCCTCTGAGGAGAGCTATCTCGAGACCTTGAATTCAAGCCTTTTGGACCTGCAATCTCGAGAGCAGGTTTCCTCTAACTTGGACGAACAATCCACCAACACGCACGTTGTCGATCTGCAAAGGCAGGAGGACATCGTGCAGCAGAAGTTAAAGAACATAGTAGATGTACTGTTGCGCGACACGGCATTCAGCCAACAGCAGTTTCTGAAAATGGGCATGGGCGCACGACTGACACCCTACACGCTTCTAGAGGTGTTGTCGCAAGGGCATCGAGGTAAGCTGAAGAAGGAGTGGCGAGACATTCTGATCAAATTCGGACTGTCAGTCGCGGAGCTACAGAAATGTCATCGCTTCCGCAGGGGAGAAGCCGACCACGCAGTGATTTCTGGATCGTCTCCCAAAGGACAAAGATATTGGGACCCCAAGGAACATGTCGATTGGTTGCTCTTCGAGCTCGACAACGATCTCTCCATTCGAAGGGTGCAAGCTGAGGTCGCCGAGGAGATGATCCATCCGCACACGGGATCCAATTCGACTCTGCAGCTTAATATGGGTGAAGGGAAGACGTCCGTGATCATACCGATGGTAGCGACCGAGCTTGCAGACCAGGCCAAGCTCTTGCGGGTCATCGTGTTGCGGCAATTGACACGCCCCATGTTCTACGGTCTCGTCAGCCGTCTCGGAGGCCTCATCAATCGTCGGATCTTTTGTCTTCCATTCTCGAGGGCGCTGACACTAGACTATGAGCAAGTGGTCGTCATCCGCCGTGTTCTAGAGGAGTGCTTGCGTACTGGCGGTGTGCTGCTGATGCAGCCAGAGCAGATTTTATCGTTTGAGCTGCTCGGATTCGACTATATTTTGTCGGACCGCGAGGAAGCAGGCCAAGAGCTGATCAACACTCGCATGTGGCTCGATGAGATTTCGCGAGATGTGTTGGATGAGAGCGACGAGCTGTTGAGCGTCCGATTCGAGTTGATCTGCACGATGGGAGCCCAACAGGAGATCGACTTCAGTCCCGAACGCTGGCTCATCGTGCAAGAAGTGTTGGAGATTGTCCCCGAGATCGCCAAGTCCATGGTCCATGACTTTCCAGACGGAATCGACTTTCACGATCGGGGCGAGGGTAGCTTTCCGCTGATCAGGATCTTGAGTGATGCAGCTGGTCATGCTCTGATTCGAAAAGTCGCTGATTGCCTCTCCGACCAAGGCATGCGCGGACTGCCAATCTGGCGTTTCTCGAAGCATGCAAGAGAGCTAATACGTCGTCTTATAACAAAATTCAAATTGAGCGACGCAGCTTTCACGGAGGCGAAATCTCTGTTCAAAGACCAAGGTCTGCTGTGGAAGCATGTGCTCGTCCTTCGAGGTCTAATCGCCCGCGACATCCTCCGTTTCGTCTTTCAAGGGAAGCGTTGGCGCGTGGATTACGGCCTAGACCTGACCCGGTCAGTGCTCGCTGTTCCATACAACGCCAAAGACCAACCTTCTCCAAGGTCTGAATACAGCCACCCTGATGTTACGATTGCGTTGACTTGCCTGAGTTACTACTTGGGAGGGCTTTCGGACGAACAACTGACGACGTCTTTCGAAACGTTGACTCAATCAGAGAGCCCTGAAGACGAGTACAGCCGATGGATACAACATTCAGCAACGATCGAGTCGGCGTATCGAACACTGGCTGGGGTCAACCTTCACGATACCCGGCTAGTTTTGACCAAAATCTTTCCATCCATCCGCTATTCGAAGGCGGCAATCGACTTCTACTTGTCCCACCATGTCTTTCCTTACGGCATGAGGGAATTCCCCCAGAAACTGTCCAGCTCTGGCTGGGACCTTGCCAGGACAAAGACTCATCCAACGACCGGGTTCAGCGGCACGAACGATTCAAGTGCACTGCTGCCATTGAGCATACAACAGCATGATCTGGCCAGTCTCTCACACACGAATGCTGCCGTAATGAACAACATCCTCCAAGAACAGAACGAATTCCATTCGGTCGCTGAAGACCGCGTCAAAGGGCAGAGTTGGTCGATACTACGTCACATTGTCAAGTGCAAGCCTCCAATTCGAGTCCTTATCGACGTAGGGGCGCAGATGCTAGAGTATACCAACAAACAAGTCGCGGAACACTGGCTCGAGATGCTCTCTGGCACCGAAGACATCTTCGGTGCCATCTTTTTCGACGACGGTGATAATGTCATGGTCATAGACCGATCGGGGAATACCGAGAACTTCGCCGCCTCTCCATACTCGAAGCACCTAAATCGCTGTGTTGTCTACCTGGATCAAGTACATACCCGCGGCACAGACTTTCGTTTCCCTCCTGGTTCCAGAGCGGCCGTCACACTGTCGCTAGGACTCACCAAAGACCAGCTTGTCCAGGCGTGCATGCGGATGCGCAAGCTCGGTCAGGAGCATTCCGTCGTGTTGATGGGATCGCACGACGTCCAGAATGCGATCAGAGCGTTTCATGGGTTGGATCTCTGCAGTAACATTCAGGTCAGCGACGTCCTGGCTTGGTGCATTTACGGGACCTGGCAATATATCCAGCGCTGCATGCCCTTGTGGGCTGTTCAAGGGATCAGATTCCACGAACACCAAGCCATCTGGGATCAAACCATGCCTGGATCATCCACGCCTAGCTGTGCAGAGAAGCTACTGGAACCAGAGGCCAGGACTCTGGACGGACTGTACGGCAATGAGCATGGGGACTTGAGGAAAACATTCGGATCCAAATGCTCACAATCTACTCCAACAGGTCCGCTAGCCCTCATTGTCGATAGGTGCCATGCACAAGGCGTGCACACTCTCGATTCGTCATCGCTGCACGAAGAGCAAGAAAGAGAACTGTCTCCAGAGCACGAGGAAGAGAGGCAGGTCGAGAGACCTCAGCCCCAAAAGCCGTTGCAACATGTACTCGATCCTGACGTTATCCATTTCGCTAGCACGGGGTTCATGCGTCCTCGATCGCGCGCATTCCTACCTCTATGGGACACCGTCAAGCCTCTCCATCTCAATGAACCTTGGCCGTCGAGTATCTGGGCGACACAAGATTTCCGCAACACAATCGTAATATCAGCGGCGCAGGACTTTAACTGGTATCTGAGACCCGTCAATTGGATTCTGGTATCAGACATTCCAGGTGGACGTGCTGGTGGACTCGTCGCTACGGTTATCAGTCCCTTCGAAGCGCATGGTCTGCTGCCTCGCATTCTGAATTCCAAGCATGTCACCTTATGCACGTACGCGTCGAGAGTGCGTACATCGACACCTAGTCTCGAAGATCTATCACTCTGCACCGTGCCGCCTGGCCGCCGAACCCCTCACCTCCCCGACATGTTCACGACTCACCTGAATCTATTCTCAGGCCAACTGTACTTCACGACGTATTCTAACTACGTCGCCGCCTGCCAGCTGCTAGGCTTTTTATACCGCCGGTTAGATGTCGACCTCCCGATCTCATCTGACGGATTCGTGCCGCGGGAACTGCGACCCTTGATCGACCCCGCGATGGTTTCGGCATGTCCATTCCAGACGAGTCAGATCCGATTCCTCCAGTGGCTGTTTTCGCTCAGACGGAAGGGGCGAGATTATCGCAAGTCGCATGTTGGGAGGATGCTCAAGGGAGACTTGATTGAAGAGAGAGAGTTTGTACATGTTGATATCGTGGAGGTCGTGGATGAGGAAAGCATGGATGTGTCTTCCGATTGACATGAGTCGGATCTGGTTATCATTCCGTTTGTCGGCCTTTCCAATTTTTCTTATCATCTACCACATTTGCTCCCTAAGCATCGACACATGCAGAATTGAAGATAAAGACAAAAGACCGCAAGCGCTATACTGTAATAGAAAGAAGCGATGTGCAGTAACTCTTCATCGGAATTGATCATGTAGGAACCTGCCTAGAAGTGAGCAAGATAATCAAGAACGCAAAAAAAGCAAACTATTATATTAGAAAAGGACTTACTAAGAGATAGAATGTCCATTTCCGCAGCGGATAGAAAGACTCTGTAAGAGTGGTCTAGGAGTTGGAAGCAAAGACATTGAGGTGGGATTTGGGGTGGAGGGAGAGGTGTTCAGCAAACAAGGCGGATCCTTGCCTGCTATGACCCATAACACAAGATAAGAGTTTCTATGGGATTGGCAAGAATCAAAGGAAAGATCAATGGAGATGACAGGGAGAAGACAGCAGGAAATTCCGGAATCTGATGACGATGGGTGAGATGATAACGTCAATGTCTAACAGTTGAAGAGAAAGTCCGAGGATGTCGTGATGGTGATGCCTGGATACGAGAGCGAACCCCGGTAAGCAGGATGGCCTGGGCTGAATCCTGCATTGAAGTATCGAACAGGAAGTGTTGCGTCAATCGAATAATCCGTTTCAAGATAAACGTATAGTCTCTCCGTCTGTGCGAACGAAAGTATCCGTGATGATGAGAGTGAGGTTACGTTGTAAAGTTCTGGAAACATCGCCAATGCGGTTGTGTGTGGAAGAACGAAAGTCGTATAAGCACCTGACTTAAACAAAACGTCTTGCCTTTAGTAACTCTATCCTGTGGATAGCTCGACCTTCAGAGAAAATTCGGGAAGATACGCCGTAGCAGAGGGCAGCAATCCAAGACATAAAGACGAATTTGAGGTCATCAGCCTAAGACCATGACATCAAAATGCACTAAGTGCCTGTACGAGGAGATAGGTACATCGCGAAGACAGTAATGATGATGAATCCGAACTCAGACCGAAAGATGGTAAGAAAGAACGACTGTTGAAGATATCATGACTTGTCTCAATCACTGATAGATGGCCTGGTATGGATACTCTGTTTGACTTGATGCTAGACAGGAGTTGATGACTATCAGTCTTCACATTCGTTATATCACACTGACTTAAGTGACGACGATGAATTTTGATGTACCTGAATTTGATAGCATCTGAAGCGTGCCACATATGAAATCAAATATATCATTCAGTCCGATCTGATACAGAAAAGCTGTCTGAATCTTTTTCCTACACCGCATACGCTTAACGATGCCGCGACAAACCAACAGACAACCCACGATGTCAGCGATGGTCGGATCAGAGGCAACTTCACCAGAGCAAGACCTTGTGAGTATAGACCGGGCTTGCGGATACGTCTTGAGATCTTCGCTAATTCCAACATAGATATTCGATACACCGGCCGGCCTGTACAACGCAAAGGTCCGATGCAAATGGTCTGAAGAAGATAAGAACACATTCAGAAGATATCTGAAGACCTACCGTCTCGACTCAAATCGTACCATCAGTGACGTGAACGAAGACGTGAAAACAAAGCTGCTGATAGACCTTGGCTTTCCCCGAGGTGTCCTGAGGAGCAAGAACAACAAAGGAGATGACATTGGACCTATTCTATGGCCCAGAGTCGAAAGCAAGTTGAAGCGCGTGCTTACAGAAATCCCACATGAAACCTGGCTGGAGTGGAGCATGGACACTGACTCGAAAATGGCTGAATGGGAGAGTGAATCCGAGGCTGAAGATCAGGCTGCATCCCAAGACGAGATGTCCGACTTTCACGATGCACCTGAGGATCCAGTTGCGGTTCCGGGGTACAAGGAATATCGCAAAGGAAAAGAAATCGATAAGAAAAGAATTGGTTCACGTTCGAAGTACATCATCCTTCTGATCGAGCCTCTGACCATGTTCAGACATGATTGCTGACAGACTCCTAGGGCATGTGCGCTTCGGCGGGATGTTAGTGAAAGCGAGCAGTATGTGCCCTGTTGTACCTTTATCCATACGCTAATTCTAGCTAGGGAGGATAAAGCGAAGCCGCTCCAACGCAAGAAACTGAGAAGTTCATCTGCTCGGTATGCCTGCTCCATGTCCCGTTGGTCCTTGACACTGATCGTTGTAGACCTCCGGCATCTCTGCCAACCAAGGAAGAGACGACCATGGAGACTATTCTGAACAAAGCGAAGGCGATGAATTTGCAAGCAGCCAGCATACCAAACGTAGCTTCCGTAAGGAAGTCCGCACAAGCCATCACAGAACCCAAACGGTACGTGGGCATCTTAGATATGGTTATGCGCAGCCGTACTGACAACGCTTTGACAGTGCCAAACAATCTCTGACTTCCAAGACACCTACACCGATGCCTCAGAAGATCGATACACTGAACGGCAAAATGAAGTCTGCAAAACATAATGCAGAGACTCATCTGTCCGACTTCGCTAAATCCGTCGAAGCCCAACGCACGCTCGGTCTGGGTATCTTTCAAGTCCTTGAGGCTGAGTTCCTTGTTCGGATGAGCGAAGTCAGTCGTTCTTATGACATTGTTGTCGAGTCCTTGATGAAACAACTTGAACATGTAACGGTTGCTTCGGAGGACTCGGAAGAAGAAGAGTACTAAGAAGATGATGGTCAAGATGATAGCTTCCACTTTGACTTGACCACTCTCCTCGTCAGTTACCATGATCAACTTCGATACATGAGGACTCGCAGGTCTGTCAAGTCTGGTGCTGCAGTGCCAACGATGTGTTCTATGGGTATTCTGTCAGAATGAACATTGGATTTGCTCAATCATTTCGAGCATTGCACATTGAGAAATGAGTATGGCTTTCGAGATCGCTATCTTGGGTAGCCTCGGGTATGTTTGGGGGTTCGTTATTGAGTCGTCAGAAGTTGTCTGTCGGGATATGTCTAGTAATTGCATGTTGGAAGGCCAACCATGCTTCTTTTTTTCCCCTTCCATAACCGTGGTTCGATGTCCAGCCACAAATAGTTCATGTTTACGTTGCATCTGTAGAGCATGAAGCAGTGGTCTGTCCGCTTAAACCTACCGGCAGATGGGATAGCCTAGGCTGTCGCGTGGACTGTTGGTACTCTGTACTTGTTATAATCTCCTTCTCTTAAAGCTTTGTGTTTCTGCTGTTGAAGTGTAAGCACCGTGAGGCTGAGTCGATGTGTTGTAGAATCTGGCATTGTCTTCGTTGTTTCCTTATTCGTCCCTGCCTCACTATTGAATCAGCATAGATCATGTCAATCTTGTCCAGTTATACTCACCTTGATCAGCTGTGATGCAGCCTTCATTCTTTGCTCAGTGAACAATTGTGACAGTCATTTTCTCATCAACAATCATGAGAAAGTGGGTAGAGACCTGCCGTTAACCAAACGCGGAATGCCGTCCCTGGTAAAGACTGCAGGGTAGTAGATGCACAGCCTTACTATGTAGTAGACCTTGATGACGGTTTGTTGATAGTGGCAGTGAGTGATTGTCGCAACGCGCCAATGAAGGTCAAAGGAAGATGATGGCGGGAATGTGCGACCCCATTTTTCTCTCATTTCTCTCCACCACCCAAATTCTCCCTTTCTTCTCCCTTTTCTCGCTTGTCCACATTTCCCACTCTTTTCCGCCTTTCCTCCCCCATAATTGGACCGAAGTGATGTCAAGCGACCATTCCTATGCGCTTATTGCTCGCGCCAGGAGGATCCACGAACATTGTTTCAGATGCATGCGCTGCTTCACCAACAATGAAACACGAGCAGCAAACGTCGTACGTGTTGTGATCTGCGGCTAAGGTGATCCCCAGTGCCAATCTGACCAAAAATGTCGCTGGAAATGAATATCATACTCAGGTACCGGTTTGTTCCTCTCCTCCTCTTTCTTCATCTTCTTACAGTCCCTTCTTTTGCTGACATTCATTGTATCATCAACCCTGCAGTTTCTCTCGTTTCGTTGATCCGATGCAAGACACGTCCATTCGCTCATAACTTCTCTTTGGATTCAATTTCCTCTGATTTCGACATTTCGACATTTCGACAATTGGCTGGCCGACTCGATCGTGTGGGATAAGCATGGTGTGAACGGTTTCTTCAATACAATATCCGACTGGACGGGACCTGATTATGCGATTCTCCTCATCGCTGCTGCTGGTAGCGGCGATAGGAGCATCTGCGCTGGATTTGACGCTCAACGATGAAGGTATACAGTCGCCTCGCCCATATCATCCTTGTCACCTGTTAACTTGTATTGCGCATCACAGGCAATGTCAAAGATGTCTTGTCAACCATCGCTTACGATATGATGACCTTCTACCATGGAAATGAAACCGGTCAAACACCCGGTATCCTTCCAGGTAAGTTGTCCTCCTTTAGTATGACGTATCACCTCTGACTTTTGCAGGACCATGTGAAAATTCGGACGCTTGTTATTAGTACGCCCAATTCATATCCCCTTTCCTCATGCGTTCGAATACTGAGATCTTACCCAGTTGGTGGGAGGCCGGCGCAATGTTTGGGAGTTTGGTAGGATTGGATACTGCAAATCTATCGAGGTTCGGGCGGCTGACCGAGTGTCCAGATCAACTACTGGCAGTATACCGGCGATTCAAGTTACAACAACGTGGTCCACCAAGCGCTACAGTTCCAGAGGGGAGAAAACAATAACTACGACCCCAGGAATCAGAGTTCTGATATGGTAAATAATGGCCGCTTATGCTCGATGTTGCGATGCTGATGAAGCGGTAGGGAAACGACGATCAGGCATTTTGGGCCTTCTCGGCCATGGACGCTGCTGAGGCAAATTTTCCTGAACCATCATCGGATGAACCATCGTGGCTCTCGCTCGCCGTCGCCGTCTTCAACTTTCAAGCCTCCGAATGGGACACTACGAGCTGTGGAGGAGGTTTGCACTGGCAGGTTTTCGAGTTCAACCAGGGCTATAACCTGAAGAACTCGGTCTCGAATGGTGGATTCTTCCAATTGGCCGCTCGTCTTGCGCGGTATACCGGCAACGCGACTTACGCTGATTGGGCCGAAAGGGTGGGTTCGATCAGTTGACTGGGACAGACAGGTCGCTGACAGATTTCAGATGTACGACTGGATGGCGGCATCACCACTGATGACCGAGGAAAACAACTCTTTGATCGTTTGGGACAGCACCGATTCCGTGAACAACTGTACAGATGCAAGCCACTACGTGTGGTCTTATAACGCCGGCATGATGATCTCCGGCTCCGCCTACATGTATAATTATACCAATGGCAGCGCTACCTGGGCCGATCGGCTCAGCCTGTTCCTCAACGGCTCTTCGACATATTTCCCATCACAATACGGGGGAAACGTCATGTCGGAAATTTCATGCGAGGTGAGCGGACTCTGCAACAATGATCAGTCGTCATTCAAGGCATACCTTGCGAGGTGGATGGCAGTAAGTACGCAGCTCGCGCCTTTCACGGCCTCGGAGATTCTACCAAAACTCTCCGCATCTGCCTCAGCAGCGGCGAGACAGTGTATCGGAGGACCGAACGGTAGAATGTGTGGTCGCAGGTGGTATTCCACGACGTGGGATGGCTCTTCCGGGGTCGGACAGCAGGTATGATCCTTTCGGGTCCTTTTTTGTGACTCATACTAATTGATTGCTAGATGTCCGCGCTCTCTGTGATCGGTGCGAATCTCTTGAAACCAGGCATGGTCCCGCTGAGCGCGAACACGGGTGGTACCTCGAAAGCGAATGCGAGCAGCGAGTCCGCAACTGCTGCACAGGGTTCCACGGGGGGCAGCGGTACGACATCGCAAAAGCCACTCCGAAATATCACAACGAAAGATAAAGCCGGTGCTGGGATTCTCACAATCATAATGGCAGTCACCACGGTTGGCGGTGCGGTGTTTATGTCGTGGGAATGATTCCCGTGGCTGGAATTGGGACATTAGGATTTTCAACAAGGAGTTCAATATTTCATCTGTACATTATACCTCGTGCTCGTCGTACCCGAGACCACAAATAGGAATGGGTGTGGCCAGTACTGGATATACGAAGAATATACCATATGTATAGTACAGGTTTCTGTCTTTGATCGAGCGTAGGTAGACTGGGCCAGACCATATATGAAGAGGTATCACATATAATGCAACTTCAAATCCAATATCAAGCCGTAGCTTAGTAGACCTACAAGGCCATTGATCCATCAACATTCAACACATGCCCATGAATGACCCTTCAGTAGCCAGCACCACCGTAATACTCAATAAGGAGGTAAAAAAAAAGACATGAGAAATGAAAAACATACAACAGGCGGGATTCGCTGGTGGTCACCCACCCAACTACTAACCGCCCGACCTGTAGCTTGAGTACGGCTGAGCGGACGGGAAGCCCTATATTCTACAGTCTGTGGTCGTATGTATCAGTAACGGTCTGAGGGTGGTATAAGTGCTGCTGCTGCTGCTGTTGTTGCTGGGGTGGTGACACTGGGCGGGAGGAGTGATCTTTCAAATCTAATAGGGAGCAGAGCCGCAGATGGAAATTCCGTTCCAAGTCATATGAGATATATTCGGGTGTCTGTTCTACGTAGGGTGTATAGAGTGTATGTAATGGTCGGTGTATATACAGGGCCCGCCTGATCAGGTTGCGCGCCACCTGCATGTTGTTGCTGTCGTTCTTCTTGCCGCACTTCAATCTTCTCCTCTTTCTCGAGCTTCCAAAGTCGCCCGGGATGCACGAAACCGGAGTCGAGGATGGATTCACTGAGCAACCCATCGTCTACACGTACCGGATAAGGCGGAAGGAAAGGAAATCGGTCCGAAGAGTAGCTCAGCGCGATCCATGTGGCTCCTGGGACGGCCAGGTGGGCAAGGTGGACAGCCAGGATATGTAGAGGGTGGATGCGATGTCTCTGCTGTGGTGAAGGAGGATAGGTGATACCTTGTGGCCGTGATTCGACCATAGACAATGGGTCGGCCTGTAAGAGGTATGGAAGAGACACAGAGACATCGTCGCCACATGATATTGCATCACTGGTAGACTTGTCGATTATTAGATCATAAAGCTGGCTAGATTTGGACCCCGTTATTGCAAGAACGGAAGGCAGAGAAAGGAGATCAATAACACTCCACTGCATGCTATGAGGACCGAAGGTATTTGAAATATAATTACGCCCATGGTATTCTTGCTCTCTCCGGATCCCTAGATTTATAGCAATAGGCGAAAAGTCCGTGTTGTGTATCTGCCGCGGGTCTTCAACGTAGTTCTGCAAGACAAAAGATAATTCCGAAGTGCCGCAGCCTATATGGAGGATGTTTGGCTTCGAATTTGAACTCGAAGCAAGGGCATCAGTAATTGGTTTTTCCAGATCGCTTGCGGACTGAAGCCAATCGAACGGAGCAGACTGTCTGTTGAACCGGGTGTTCCAATAATCTGCCGAGGCAAAGGACGGAGGTTCCGACATC
The DNA here is from genome assembly GCA_003868215.1 of Pseudophaeomoniella oleicola. NCBI lineage: Eukaryota > Fungi > Ascomycota > Eurotiomycetes > Phaeomoniellales > Phaeomoniellaceae > Pseudophaeomoniella > Pseudophaeomoniella oleicola. Next base: position 28,704 of record QWDQ01000086.1, read on the forward strand.
TGTATTGTCCGAGTTGAGACAGCAGTGCAGCCATTAGCATCAAGATCTGTAGTCGAAGATCAGTGTCTGAAGATGAAAGATTTATTGCGTCGGCCATGTCATTTCAACCGCGATAGAATTTGCGATATCCGAAAGAGTGGAGAATGGCTTGGCACCAGAGGCAGAAAGAAACCAGGTCCTGAGCCAATGCTGATGAATACAAGGCTTGAGTGATATTAAGAGCATAGTACTAGTGAGAAGCACATCCAGAAAGACCCATGAAACGAAAAAACCGCCGTGTAGAAAGCTGAACTAGTTTGGACAGAGATCTCGAACACCGTGGTGTACTATCTGAGTCGGACCGTAATATATTCGAACGTATACCTTGATTGTAAAGAAGAAGAGTAAATGCTGCGAGAAGAACAGTATCGAGACAAAAAGAACCCCAGCAGGATAGTTGGAGGAGTCGCCACTTTCTACCAAATGAAGGCCTCTCTCCGGCGCGGGTTCGATCAGATCGTCAAGTCAGGTGTCTTTTGGTCCTCATCGTCTGTATCACTTCGCTGACAATAGGCTGCGACGTAGCGACAAAGGTCCATATGTACCCTCTGAAACCTGTGATGTAAATGGTCGTTCGCGCGTTGTAGGCCAGTAATGGTCGAGTTCCTGTGGTCGATGGTTGCTCGGAGAGCTCTGGCGTCATCTTTCAAAGCATTGCAGCGGTTGTAAAGTCGTTCGTTTCTGTCCAGAAGGTCTCGCATCTCCTCCCTTTTTTGTCGATGGATGATGGCAATATTCGCCCTGGTCATTTCTTCGCATTGCCTCATTCTCTTCCGAATATCCTCGATCTGTCGGGCAACATCGTTGACGCCGTGGTCGTAGTGATAGCCACGTTCGTGAAAGCCTTGTTGAAAGGTCATTTGGTGCCCACTGATGGAGCGACGGTGAACGTGTCGTAACTGACGCTGAGATGGGTTTTGTTCTCCGTTATGCAGACTCGCATTCTCGAGAGGCACCGATATCTTTGGACGGAGAGCATGGTGTCTGTCCTCTTGATGATGTCTACAGAGCAGGGCCGTCAAGCGCCGCATCACCGGCCCCATACTGCAGTTGTCGTGACCCTTTTCCATGATGATTGATGAAGGTGTAGGATTGAAGCGGATAGCGAAATCGAGTCTGCGGGGTTGAATGAGCGCGGTAATGCGACAGAGTAGAGACAGGCTCCTAAGGTTAGAGAGAGATAGGCCGATCAGTCGGTACATGTTTAGATTGTCTAATTTGCCGTTGCCTGGAATCTGGTTCATCATTTCCGTTCCGTGTGGTCGCAACAATCTCGAATCTGCATTCTTGTTACTGATTGAGCATATATCTCGGGTAGAGTGTCCAGCAGGAAATCACGATGATCATGAGTACTCACTAAATGTTACAAGCGAGCCATGATGGTATTGAGGTAGATCAGATTCTCTTACGAACACGTCAAAGTGGTCTCATGCTTCCCATGACCTGATCAGCCTCCATAGGAGCTATCATGACATATGTGATATCTGGTACGCCGTTAGCAGATGAGTGTTGGAACTGGAACTCCAAAGAGGAGCAGGGAATGAGAACAAGTATAGGAAGTCCAATGGGAAAGGGCGAGGAAAGATGTATCACTAAGATGATCTCAGTTTGTTGGATATTCTCGTTAAATTATTACCTGTGTCAACTGTCTACAGCGTCCTTGGTAGTGGCAATAAAGAACATGGAGTGTCATCTTCCCTGGTCGGTCTCTAATTGGCCATCCGGTGAAGACTTCATCCTTGAAAGATTCAGTCCAACAGATAGTGCACTGAAGTACACTGAAGGTGCAATATCAGCGCACGATTTTCCACTGCTGTTTAGGCAATCAGTTCTGATCCTAGCGATGAGACAAATGAACATCAAGATCAGTCTCATCCGATGTATACTGCAATCGAATTACGCCGGCTACAAATGCAAATACTACTTCACGCATAAGACAAAGAACAAACAAAGTGATGGAACACAACCGGAAGCAGACGCGGCCCAGGAAAGAAACGATGCAGGAAACAAACAGCGAAAGCGGGAGGTCGCTTTTAAGCGAGATGAACGACGAACATCAGCACAGAGATCAGGACGCAGGTACTGAATCGACCAAGAAGTGAGTTATGCAGCCCAAGATCATCAAGGATGCCACTGACTATGTGACCAATAGATCATCTTGCACACAGGAGAAAAGATTAGGCTTGCGGTATATCATCCCGCCGTATGCGCTACCTGCAGGGCATGCAACAGCCACATAGCGTCAAGTCATGCAATAGTGATCAAGATGGACCACATCTCTAGAAAACAAATCGCCGAAAAGAGATGATAGTTGCTGTTAAGCATAGATATGGACCGTTGCTGTACTCACGATACTCAGCTGCAAAGTTATGCAGAGACAGTTTGAGGAACGGTATTATCGGGAAAGAACATACTCATCTTCAAAACATACTGCTCAAGCTCGCTGCCAGGCTAAAGGCTCTCCAAGGGTACAGATGCGACGTGAATAGTAGCGTCAGAACCAAAACGGAAGGATCAGCCTACAGAGAAGAAAGATGGTTCCTAGATATCGCCATCCTTCTATATCCCACCTCCGATATCTCATTCAGGTTCTATAAGCTCTACCACCCCTACTTGGGTTGTTTCACGAATATAGCATCTACCGCATCGCTACATCTCCCTTTTCATCGAACCAATCTGTCTCCGTATTATGGCCGACCAATCGAATCAAGTTCATTCATCTTATGTATTAACGACGGTCCAGCAGTCCGTGCCATCCCAGGGTCCTATTTTGTCCCAGGAGCCTACCACATCTGATAACCCTCGCAAGCATACCGGGACGGAGACACCAACGAAGCCTGCAAAACGCCCTCGGGTGCAAACCAAACCACAACTACCAGCCCAACAGAAGCCGTCTGCCAAATCGAAGCCACCAGCCAAACTGAGACCACCAGCAACACTGAAACCACTAGCGAGACCAAAACCACTGGCCAAATCACAGGCGCAAGCTAAGCTAAAGCGACAAGCCAAACCAAAGTCGCAAGATACTATATCTCTCGGTCTGTTTCCTCACACTATTCTGGTTCACGTAGCTGACATGCGCACCAGGATCACAGTATAAGCTCACCCCGAAGCGAACAACGAGCGATAGCCTCCCACAACGAACCGCCGCTGCGTTCGAGAACGGCACCATTGTGGTCATCGACTATGGCTCGTCTAAGATTGTTGTAGCATACGCTCGCGTGAGAAGCAAGAATGGGATATGGATCTTGGATGACAGGCTGAACACCCACGATGAGGTCCACGGGTATATCAGTAAGTGGCATCAGGCGAGCGGCCTCAATATGATCGTTCCTAGTGATGTCATCCATAACGCAAAGCTAGAACTACGCGATTGGGGATATAAGGCTGTCAACCCGTCAACGCTTCCATCCGACTGCACACATAAAGCTGGTCTCGAAAAGGCCCTGTTGGAGGAGGGATCGGTAAAAGAATTCAGGGAAAACAGGACATTGTTGAGTTGCTGAGACAGCAAATCACACAGATCACGAAGCACATTCAGGAACAGATGGCCGAGAAGAAAGCTAGGATAGTGAAAGTAGGGCGGGCTTACAGTCCCGCGACTGCTGTCGGGGAAGGCCCGGAAAGCTTTATGGAAGATACTTACCGATTGATTGAACAGCGGCAGTTCGAAGGACGAGGTCATCCAAGTGGATATATAATCGGAGCCCGAATGTGCGGCGGTTGGAACACTGGTTCTTTGGATACGTGATGACAGGAACTCGGTATGCTTCCATAACCATCTGTTTAAAGACGGTCGTGAGAGACTGACTCTATCAGTTATTCAAAAAAAGCAAGGCGCTGGTGATTGATATCGGTGACGAGACAAGTGTGAGTCGGAAATGTTACCAAACTCCATGGTATGCTGCTGACATTAAGACGAGAACGTCGTAGTGTTGGAGGTGGACAGCGTAGTTCACGGCCCATCATCCAACGACCTCCATCCTCCTAGAATGAAACAGCTAACGACTCCGATGAGTGTCGATATAGCTGGGAACGCCATCACGGACGGTTTACGCAAACTTGTTACAGGCAAACGGCCTAACCGTGATAAAGACTTGATCAATTCCTTGTGTCATGACTTTCACCAAGATTGGAAACCCAAGTTTGACGGCTCACAGGAGAAGGGCGTCGTCAAGTACGGGGCCGTAATTAAGAGGTGTGCTCCATCTCCTCTTTGACATCCTCCCGCTGACGATCAAGTTCCGAAATCAAGCATGTGTTCTTGGAAATGCTTGAAAAGAGTAAGGCAAAGGTCGATGACAATTTGGCTTTAGCCTATATTCAACGCTAGGATGACATAAATGTACGTATCTCGATTGGACTCTGTTGTACGGATTGCAGCTGACAGACTGATATCTATGTTCTTCTGCTCACCGATGGCTCGGCCGAGAATCTTTCCCTTCATCCAGAAATGGGCACGTGGGCAAGACTTTACCCCTGCCGAATCCAAGGGTATCATCTCCCCCCGTCACCCGTACGTCTCACTCTTGATCAAGTTACCGATGAAAACACTGATCACCCGAGGGCGCTTTGTACGGCAAACGGTGTTTTGGAATTGATGATGACACCGACGCTATCCACCCACAGATAGTCGACTTTCTCCTTAGGATTCCGCCAGGACCAGGATGATGAGGTGAGACCCGAGGGGGGAGAAGAGGGTGATACCGAGGCTACTGCATTGGTAAAGAAAGCAGGGTATATTGGTCCTGATGATAGGACTGCGCTCATGTGTGTCAAACCCTTGATTGAGAAGGTATGTGGCCGTCATCCGTTCTACTGTGGCCAGAGACTAATGCTCGTTCAGAACAAATTGTATACCACCCCCCAAGGCTCCGTGCAGTTCTCTTTCTGGCAACATTTCCAGCTTCCGGCTACAGAGCAGGGCATTATTCAGGATGACCTCCGCGTGGAGCTCTTCATATCCGCCCGATGTGTGACGGCAGCACCGCTGTTGGTCAATCACTTCACACGTTATGATCTCGATAATGAAACATCAAGGATGCGGCCAGAAGATAAAACATCTTCATTTGAAATAAACACGACTACATAAGGTATTTATAATATTACTATCTCATCCTTTAATTACTATCTGAAATAATTTCTCTTTTCGAAAGAACATCTCGATTATTATCTACTTCTTTTCTGCCTTTCTTCTCTTCTGCCTCACGTCATCGAACTATTTATAACTGAGAAGAAACTACTCTATCATATTCCTCATCATTTACAACAAGTCAGTCCAAGATGAGAGAGAACATTACTATGAACGAAGAGCAACCAATTCCTCCTTTCGGACCGAAAACACCCCCGCAACAGATCATGAGCTCTCCCATATCCACCCCCAAAGCACCGCGATCTACCCCAAGCAATGTACATCGCTCAGCCGCTTTTTCTACCCATCCTACATCTGCTCGCAACAAGCGTCCTGCAGAACATGCCATACGCCCTATGCTGGGATCACCTATTGACATATCAAAACCTCCCCGCTACCGCGTCCTAGCTCCCAAACCGACTACTGCAGCGAGACCCCAGCCAGTAAAGGAAGACAAAAAGAGACCAGCCTTTGCAAAGCCGAAGATTATCAACACTGAATAAGGTCATGCATGACACACAGTAATACTTGCACAGACTCTCCTCCCATCAAATCCCCAGCAGCAAACGTCTCCGTCGCCCATCGATAATGAGAACCCACCCCCTCCACCGAGATAGCCGACGTCGAAACCCTCACGAAACCAGACAAAGACCACCTATTTTCCACTCCATTGCCACTGCGGCTCTCACATGATGACGATCTAGCAGCAGCGGCAACAGGTGATAACGACGACTACTTCATACCGTGTACAGACAGCTCAATATCGCCGATAACATCATCATTGTGTTCTCTGATCTGGTTGAGCTTCCGACATGCTGGCAGTGGGTTCCGGCGTGATCAACCGAGCTTGGAATCGAAGGATTCTATTTAATATATAGAAAAAGGAAAAATCAGTTTATTCTAATAAGTTTCTTTTAATCTTCTTCTTCTCCTTCTTCTTCTTGTGCGGTATCACCGGAAAGGCAGCAGGAATAGAGGGGAATGATAGATGTTTTATAAAAAATTATGTGTAGGTCTCCTGTCTATTAAGTGTTACAATGTATGAAAATCCCAAGATTAGCAATTTAGTACGATGCGTCATATTCTCTTCTGATCGGATCGGAGATGCTTCTCTCCCATCAGCGGCAATCGCAACAGTGTGTGGAAACTCATGCCCCCACCCCTCCTTCTGATACTGTACCGGTGCACACTAATGGGTACTAGTACCTGCCACTACTCCTGATTGTGAGTGTTGCGCCGCATCAGATGCAACACGTCATTTGAACGGGGACCCAGCTCGCTCTCGAACAGTATACTCCAGCTCCTCCCTCTGCCACTGCCTCATCGCTTCAAGTATATACCTCCCCTCCCTGTGTCGCTTCGCCTCGAGCTCGAGGTCTTGCTGGGTGAGGATTAGGTTCTGTTTATCGCATTCGAGGTCACGTAAACGTTTGCGAAGGTTGGTTAGATGATGACCAATGCATGCTAGAATCGTGCCAGAAATGTGAAGGAGAGCGTCATGGAAGTGAGGTCCGGGGACGTATTGTAGAAACAACGATGCGGTGACATTGGAGTGGTCGACGAATGCGAGGATGATGAGCTTGGTGATGAATAGTATAATGTTGATGATCCACAGTGTCGTAATGGTGCATTTGATACCGAACCGTATGCTTTTGACACCGAGCCCTAGATAATGGGACATGAATTTGAATGCTTTGTGGCTTCGAATAGGTTTAGGAGGGGGATATGCAGGATTCTTCTGTCGTGTAGACCGAGACGAAGGCGTTGCAGTGTGAGAGAACTTGCTGCTAGAGAATGCAGGATTGCGTTTCTCATCAGTCTGGATATCGGCAGATGACCATATTAGATGCCGCAGGAACGAGCAAATCAAGATGATATGCTCAAGAATGCAGTAAAGGGGTGCGAGGTGGTTAAGCAAAAACATCATGTTGGATGGGAGTAAAGCGGGGACTCGTAGTGTTATAGTAGTGATTGCGTGACTGAAGTCAAGAAGAAACTGCAAGATGAGAAGAGCAAACAGTAATAAGAAAGATAAAAGAAATATTCATAGAATGACTTCGGTCTTCTTATCTTGATCAGCCACTGTGGAAGTTGCAGATTCGTTTGGCTATAACGACATATCACCACATAGGTCCTCTTGATCTCCTGATATGAGACATACCGGGGATACCAACTGCAGCATGAAACCTGAGGTCTCACGAAACCAGAACCTATCGGCAAATGTCAGCATAGACATGACGAGTCAGTCTTTGATATCAGCTTTCAGTTCTCTCTTTCAGCGTATGGTCTGTCTAACACACATCCAAAGGAAGTCATAAACGGAGTGAGAGTAATCTAGTCAAGTCAATCAATCAATATGATAGCTTTTATCGTCTGATTGATATACTAGATGATAACTGTCTTCTCGGGTTGCTTTCAGAACTCTAACATGCATACATCTTTAGGAGCTGTAGAGTCATCCAAGGCTTGTTTGATTATGAAAGGTAACGATGTACTGTGAGGCTTGTCACAGAAAGAAAGTCTTAATTAAGTTGCAAAAGATGTTTGAGCACTAGGGTCACGTGCTGACAGTATAGGAACAGGTAGGTATAGCGAACTGCCGATATTTGAAAGAGCTCACCGCTTTATCACATCACTTCTTATTCCTCAACTGACCTACAGACCATCGTTCTCAAGCATGGCTGGCTCATGCTGACTATATTCTATATATATCTATACGTTGAAATCATACATGCCATCTATGACCTGCCAGGTTTAATATTAAGGATGTTGCAGCTTTGGATAATTGAAGTTCTGGTGTTTGTTCTGAGTACCGTTGTTTGGACCGACTTGATTTCAACACACTTGTTATGTTCTGGCCCCAAGCCTTGCAGCTCGCTAGGCCATTATGTTCAGGATTCGCTCTGACCTTTGATGCATTCCAGTTTTGTCACTATTCCAGCTCTCTCTTGTTCCAGCTTTGTCACAGATGAACCTTTGTCGCGGATGAGCCTTTGTCGCGGATTGCTTTTTGTCGCGATTGGCCTTTCTTTTGTCATGATTGGTCTTTTATCGCAATTGGCTTTCTGTCGCAATCGGCCGTTTGTTGGCTCTGAAAGACGGACAAGCCGTGCAAGGGTGGTATCAGTTGTATCTAGCAAGACTTGTTTGATCTTGGATCTTGGTTCATTTGTTCAGAAACAGCAAGGCTTCTTCCGTTCATGATCAAAGACTTATTGACAAAGAGAGCGCGATTAACATCTTGTCATAAGGACGCAGCCATGATGACTTAAAGAACTTACGAACAAAGCCTTCTTTGAGTATGGAACTTTTTGATCCTCCAATTGCGATTTCCGACTCTGCGATCGCGCATGACTGCAGGCCGTATCAAGGTGAAGCATTCTCTAACAAAGAGGCATTATCGCTATATACGCGAAAGGAGTATATGGCGATAGAGAGAATGGGAACCGACCAAGTATATATATCCCCTTACATCCCACCACTTAGGCAGTATCTGTTAAACTCATCAACTCATCAACTCATCAACATTCCAATACCATTTCCATTATACTTATACTTAAAAGGTCACTGATTACTCCCTTTCACCACACGGAGAGACTGCACTTCGTATAACTGCACCTTATACAGTTGCAATTGATACAGCTGCAGTGCATACAACATGACGTCGAGCGGTGGATTCTTTGACTGGCTCTCCGGCTCCAAATCAGAGGATAGCGCTGGCCCAGATACGAACAATGAGAACGATCAGCTACGACTGCAAATGGCCCAGATGAGGATCGATCACTTGGGTCAGGAAGTGACAAAAGCTAATAAGGTGATCCATCATTTGAAGGGGAGACTCTCCACTTTCGATGCTGAGATTGAGAAGACTCGCGAATTTGATGTCCAACGGATTTCATGGCTAGAGGAGTCGCTTTCTGTTGCTGAAGAACGGGCCACGAAGAACCATGAACGTTGGGCAAGAGCACAGAGCGACTCAACGGATCTGCACGTGCAGCTTAGCGAATATTCGAGGGAGGTTACGGAGTGGAGTACTAAGCTTAGAAAGAGTAAGGGCGAAACTTCAGAACAGATGGCAGCCTACCTTTCCATGGAACTTGAAAGAGATTCAATTCAGGCTCAATTGAAGAGAACCGAAGAAAAGAATGAAAAAGCAGAAAAGTTCCTGAAGACAAAGATGGAGATTCTTGAAGCATCACTTGCTACAGCCCGCAGTGATGGAGAGGCCGAACGTGCTGAGATCCATGATTTGAAGATGTCACTGACAACCGCTCAGTTACGTGTGGGACGCCTTGAACGCCAAAACGAGACTCTCGAGTGGCGCAGAGCATTTATGGAAGAAGATCTCAAAAAGCAAAGGACGATCAACGAGCAACAGAGGGCTGAAATGTCACAAACTCAGCACGAAAAGATGCAACAGCAAACTCAAAGACAAGAGAGCGAGCTTGCGGAGTTACAAACTGAGCATGAGAAGATGAAGCAACACATGCAAAAAAGCGAGACGGAGCATAACGATATGCAACAGCAGCTGAAGATCAAAGAGCTTGAGCTCAAGAAATGTCATGCGGATTTGGCGGCAGCGAAAGACGAGTCGGCCGAAAAAGATGTAGACAAATCCCAATTGACCGCGACTCTGGAGGAAATGCACCGTAGCTTGAAGGAGCAGGAGGTCAAATTGCAGCAGACCAAGGAGGACAGCGTTGTGGCGATGGAAAAAGGGTCTCGAATGATTGCGCAACAGATGGAAAAGATTGCCGAACTGACCAAAGACCTGAGCCAGAGTCAGGGTAAGGTCCAGATGCTGGAATACGGTAGGCTACTGTCCTCAATCGCTCATGGCGACACTCTTACTGACTCAAGCAGAGCTTCAACATTGCCCGCAATCTGCCCAGAAGAAGACTTCTGAAATGCACAACACCTGTCAAGACGACATTTCCACAGGCTCTAGGATTTGTCAGGGGAAGACGAAGGAAGGTCATCCATGTAAGAATACTGCAGGAAAGTCTTCTTTATACTGTCGTTGGCATAAGAAATAGAATAGGTAAGGTAAGTATATCAACAGGTAACGTCGCGTTTACATTAAACCAACACTGTCTTTCAATTGATACCTTTACGTGAATCACACCTCCCGGAGACGCTCTTGGTAATTCCGGTTTGCAGCTTCCAATCCCCGTTTATGTTCGTGCAGCTCAGCGACCTCCACCCGCAGATCTGTGATCTCCGCCTCTTTCCTTTCGCAATCTTTCTCTCGAACTTCAGCCAATTTGAGCCTCGTCTCGAGGACATGTTTCTCCTTCAAAAGCCTCTCTTGCTCTTCTCTCTCGCCTTCGCAGTGAAGTTTGGCTTCTTGCAATTGCTTTGACAATTTCGTTACCTCTTTTCTGCACTCTTGCCACCGTGATTCGAATCTATGACGTTCCTGACTGGCTTCGGCTAGAGATGCGTCGAGATCAGCAGCGCGACCCTCCTGGCACTTGAGATTTTCAGTCTTAAGCTTCAGCGCATCTTTCAACTTCATCATCTCGGCATCGCAATGGATTTCGTAGTGTTGTAGATTCGATCGAACTGCCCTTCTTTCCTTCTGTAGTTCGGAAACGAGTTGTACCAGATTGTGTTCTCGTTGGGCGTGGCGAAGCTCGACAGATCCGTCAATGGGCAAGTCGCATTCCAGAGGAGTTGCCACAGGGCCCATCATCATGCCAGTAGTGACTGGTTCTGTCTCTCCGTTGTCAGACACAGATCGAGCTTTCCGAAGCCGATACAACTTCCAGAACTCTTCTATTATGTCTTTCCGCTCAGCTTGCCAACTGTCCTTTTCCTCTTGCAGTCGGAAATTGTCCTGACCAAGGTGAAGATTCTGCTGCGTGGTATACTCCAGGTGGGTGATGGCTGTGGCTACTAGGTTTCTGGCTCTACTAAGTCCCTGTTTCACATCTGGATCCTCCGCTCGTTGATCCGGACGAATGGGTGGGGTGCGCGAGATGACTTTGCTGGCTTGACGCTTTTTGTTGAGATAGCGAGCAACACGTTGGGCCCGAGTCTTCGCGACGTTGAGGACGTGTTTACGATGACCTGGCACCGTATCACGCCTTATAGGCGAAACGGCATGACCTGCATCATATTCGAAATCGGACTTGGACAGTTCATTATACTTGCGGCTGAGTTGGCTGTACGCTTTGATCAGTTCAGTATGTGCCTCGCACAGCTGAAAGTTTGCGCGTAATAAGTCTCTGATGTCTCTATATGCGCTGTCGCCCCCCGATGAGCCAGATACGTAATCTGAAGTAATCGCTTTATTGACTGAGGGACTCCGTTAGCTGGGAAGATTCGAAAGACAGTCATTGTGCGTGTAGACTCACGCCCCAGAAAGCTGGCAACTCGAGGCATAATTTCGAACAACTCGCAAAATTGCTGCATATTGAATGCGACTCCCTTCATTCCCATCAGCCAGTATCTTGGAAGAAAGCCGGGTTACGATGTCTTACCTTCCTGGTCGGTATCCAGGTCCCATTTCGATAACAGTACCGGCGTAGATGCACACGACATACATCATGCCAGTACGAAATGACGATTCGGCGGTCACCGGACAATTGCCAGTGTGCTTCGCTCTTGGTATCCAGGCCAGATTCTGGTTGTGAGGAGGTAGCCATGGTCAATGAGCAGCGAAACTATGCCGTGCTCAGGGAATGAATGCGCACATTGGAAAGGACATGATATTAAGTAGACTCCCTGCTTTGGATCCATAGCCCCAAACCGCTGCCCGACAAAGTCTCGGAGATGCTGTTTACTTGCATCATGGCTGATGATGCGATCCCAGCGATATCGTGTATCCGTCAACAGATCGATCACGATCGGGGTGATACATCTCTCTGAACGACATCATTCTCCACGGTATGAGACTTGGCCATTAGAGACGTGAAGCGATGGGTAATTAGTAAAAGACATGTCTCTGAGATGTATAGAGTCTCGGTCAAAGGCGATATTGCAGGATGAAAGGATTGCTGACCTAATCCATCCATCGACATTGTCTCTGTTTTGTTTCATTGAAAGCAAAGAAGTCGCCACATATCAATTACGAACCTAACAAATCGAACTAATCAGACTGAGTCAGTCTTGGATTGCATCTCAAGGTCAATTCGGATGCCTGAATTGTCAAATCTATCCAAAATTAGGACGAGAGCGCCATGTGTCAGCGATAGGTTGACGACTCTTTTCTGACTATTCAATTTCGCTTCCTAACGATACACCGCTCAGTGTCTGAGAAGCTTCAGCGCCTGAATCAGAAAGTAAGAAGAGGATGTTTTAGCAAGCGACGGCATGAGCTGTAGGCAGTGAAGAGAGCTAATCATGGTCTAATCTATCATGAAGCAGTGTCTCCTATACGACAGTACTCTTGATAGCCCGTTTCTCTCATTCTAACGCTACAATTTTAGTTCTTTTGCAACAGTCCTTACCTGTCAGAACAGATCTTTACGTCAATAAATACTAATATTGCTTATCAACTGCTTTGTCCTTCCCTATGACAACGAGGCCTGCATTCAGAGACCAGCGCAATATTCCTCCAGCAATCACAATGTCGTCCCCGGCAACCGCTCTCGAGGGAAACCACGGTGAATCGCCGATGACTAGGTCCAACAATATGATCGCTGCCCTCGACATCCCTTCCTTGCTGGAACCTGGCACGGTGCTGACGGACTCAGATTTACTGAATAGCGACACGCCTGACGAGACTGTTCAGAAGCATTTAGTCGCTAAAGACACAATCTCCATATCATCTCTCTTACAAGATAGCCCGGACGAGTCACTTCGAGCACCGGTAATCCAACATCTGAAGCCTTCAGATGCTCCAGCGTCTCTAGACTTCACTCTCTCTGGAATGCCAGTGACTGATCTGTCCGCTTGGCTGACGGCCCAGCTCTCGTCTTCATCAATGGGTAAACCACTTCAGGACGACACATCCGACCCAATTAGTCCCTCCGACATACACAACACGCCTAACGGCGCTAGGGAAGGCTTGGCTTACTGCGACGCTGACCCTCCTTCTTTAACACCTCCCCAACTCGAAGAAGCCGTTCAATTCTCCGATCAAGATCCCACCCTTTACGAGTATACCAAAACACGTTATCGTTTTGCAGACAACCTCTATCCATCGGCGGCAATCAAAACTCCGGACGACGAAATCACTATCACAACCAAAAGCATACCGGAGCCGCTCAGAAGTAAGGCATCTAGAGGTAATGACCGAATAACACGCGCCAGAGAGGCTTCGAAAAAGTGGCGAAACAAACAAAAGCATAGTATGAGCGGGCTTGAGACCCAAATCTCCTTCCTCGAATCCAGAATCCACCACACTCAACGGGAACTAGAGGCGTCCAGACGAGAAATATCTTCGAAGGAGCAACTACTTTTGGAAATGTGGGCGATGCTTGACTGTTGATCCATGAGCGAATTGGAATACAGTATATGCTACGCCGACAGATGCTGTCATAATCAATATCCCATTAACTTACGTCACGCTGTTTAAGGCTTCTCCTTTATCCTCGGTTTTAATACACAACGACCGTTCATATATATCTTTGAGATGGTTTGTTCCTTTCTCTCTCTCCATATATATCTCGTTTTATGGCTTTCATAATTTATAACTCCTATCATGTTCAGATAGTGGTGCTGATGTTCCGCGCCTCCAGATCACCATACAATAAAGAGTACAGAAATCGGATGTTAATCATGAGGGAAACCTGTCTTCGGATGAAAAGGAATCAAGCAGTCATGGCAGCAGACAGCTTTGAAAACTGCACCCTGTTATCAATATACGTACATCATTTACAGTGAAATGCCCACAAAGCGAGCGAGCAAGACGTACCTGCCTAGTCCACACTCTATAAAAGATCTCTCTATCTGCTTCAAAACTAACATCTTCCAATCTACTCTGGGACAACCACTCTTTATCGTTGTCAATGCGGCTATATGCATTAGCTTGACGTGATTTATCGTACGTCACGCTGAGCTGTTTGCTACCCCCTCAAAGGAACATGAGATGGACTGAAAGATCTCAATGCTCGCCGCTGGCCTTTTGATCATGCTAATGGCGACAATGGTCTCCTTGGCTGGCATAGATCAAAGCAACCGCAACCTCTTCGCTAATCGAAGCAAGAAGTTGTATTTATATCGTGTCATATCCGGCGAAAAGTACAGATCTGGCGATCCATGTTCACCATCATTGACTTTGTTCCCACCATACCTCCCATAACCAGAAGCCAAGCCGCCGCCGCTGGCGCGAAAGCCGGATCTCATGTAGACCTCAAAATCGAAAAGACCGATATTCCTCCTCTACCTCAACCACGTAGAAGAGGACGCCCGACACGCAAAACCCTTTCGTCTGAACCTCAACTCGCATTTCCGGCCGCTCAGTTGCACCCACAACAAGGTATGGAAGCTGTGGTCCTGCTTTGCTTGCGCTCACATACGCACATGCTAACATCATAGAACGTACAGGTCCTGGAACCCAGGGTTCGGGTGATTGGAAAACATACCAATACGTCCTCGGGACCATAGTGCTATGCTCCGCCGTCTTCCTGATCATCCGCAATGTGGTCAATAACGCGAAATTGCTTCCATTCGACACGGTTTAGGAGTTGAACACATTCGGCAACAGAGGACGGAGACACTTGATAGAATAGGACGCGACGCAGAACTGGTTTTTTTTTTTCAAGAATGCGGCTTGCCATTATGAACCTTGGAAGGATTGATGTGTGAGTGATGTCTAGGAGGAAGGACAGGAAGGAAAGCAACGATGGAGTCGAGTCCTGCAGGGCCTTGGAAGTATTCTGGAACAATCAAGGACAGGCAATACATCCTCTGAGGAGGAAAGGACATGGAAAAATCCCCCTTAACATTCCCCATCCAGTCCGCCCAGCGCTTCAACACACTCCCATAAGTATCTACCTATCTACCTAGGTACAACACCACCCAGCAGCAGAATATCACTCTATTCCTCAATCTATGTCGCTCGCTCGTCCATTCATCAGCCGCCCACAGATCAGCAATCCAGCATCACCATCGGCTAGTCCCCCTTCGCAAAATTCGGTACACCGAGTGCGACGATGAATAAGCATAGGATATCAAGGCCCGACTAGAAAGACTCTCTGCCCTTTTTTTTTCTCTTTCCTTTTTGTTATTGTCATGCTTTTGTTCCTCGTTACGTAGCTACTACCATGTATCTGGTACTGATCAGGTTTCTCATTCCGGCTCAGGCGTTGCTGGTGGAGAGGGTTTGGTTCCGATTGAACATATAGGTACCAGTGGCAGATCAGAATGTAAGGAATAGATCTATTCGCGTCTGGACTTCTCGTTTTGTGAGGGCATGCCATGTCATCACTGTTATAATCTACTCGAGTAGGTACTTTTATCATTTCTTCGAATACGACTGCTAAAGGAATACTAACTGGTAACCCGAGAGCGGTTGGAATCCTAATTTACCGTTCCACCATTCGCGAGCAAGAGAAGATAAGGACAACATGGAAAACACCTCGGAAAAGATCGTAGAGAGTGTGATTCTGTGATTATGGGATCTCTGCTCTACTGACTGAATCAAACGCGGCATCATGAAGAAAACGAATGAACTGCGCCCACAGAATAACCTCAGCATAGGTTCGTCGTGACGTCTTTGAAGAAATCTACCATAACCAGCCTGATTTCTTCTCCTTCTTAATCCATTCTCTTGGACGGATGAGGAGCCATTGTGCCTTAACGATCCGGTAATTTGCTTCCCAGTCCGAGATATGCTTTGCGTCTAGCTTTAGTTTTTTGGCCAAAGCTTGAACACCGATTTCGTACCTGTGGATCTGATCTACTGTCCATTGTTGCATGTCGTCAGGAGTGGAGAGGGCGGTGGATGAAGGATACGATACGGATCTGGTGTAGCTTTGATCTTGATCGTTTGAGGCCTTGCCATTTTCTAATGGTAAGGTGTAGGACGCTTTGATCATCCTTTTCCAGCCGGACTCTACTGCTGGGAATCTTTCGATATAATACTCGATCATATGCTGAAGTTGGTTCGTCAGATGTTGTAAAAGGGAATGATAACGAAGAAGTCTCGAGATAACGCGTTCATCATCACAGACCATTCGTGTTAATTGATAATAAAAGATATAGTTGGACCACGGCCTGCACGCATTCGTAGACTTCTGCGCCAAGTCTCTAAGTTGGTTTCCCAACTGACCAACCTCATTGGACAAGCGCATGCTGAGATTGTGTACATTCCTACTTTCCTCCTCTAACAACTTCGTCGCATGGAATGTGTTGTCGACTTGTTGAAGGGCTTGGCTTATCGGCATACCAGTTTTGGGTAAGAAGATTGCTTTTAACCACGCGATGGTGATGCCCCGTCCGAGGCAGTCCCTATCGCATTGCTGTTCAAGGTTCAACAAGCTGTCATCCAGCTCTCGATGGTAGCCGTCGTGGCTGGACTGTAGAGTGTCGATGTCTCTGATTGACTCACCAAAGGTAGCAATCGCGTTGGCCAATAAAGGACTCAGGTGATGTTGGGCGTTAAAAGTCTGAAGGTTCCGACTGTCATCCTGAATGACCTTGATTATCTCAACGCTCAAGTCCAAAAACAGATCGAACGGATGGAAACTGCCGGATACCTGATCTATTGTGACACTGGATGGAACCGTTCGCAGGCCCAGCCATGAGGGTATTGAAACAACATAAAAGAGAACGCCGCGGATAGGTATGCAGACGACATATGATATAATCCAAAGAATGCCAAAGCCATGTGACTGGCAACAGAGCCAATTGTATACGCTGGCAAACACCACAACAAACCCTAGGAACAAAAGGGACAGGATAGGGTGGGAACGGATCCCTTGAGCCACCGCCTTTACTGGGGCGGACAAACCTCGCAGGACCCTTCCAATGAGTGTGAAGGAATCGTTAGACTGGGGCACGAAGTATAGATTGGTTCCTTGAATCAGAGTGTTGTGCGCTGAGCCAAAATTGCTGATATGCTGTGATTGAGGTACAGGGTCCGTGATAGGCTGTGTCTGCTGTGCTGGAATCTGAATAGGTTGGTCTTGAAGAGAATTCCGAGGGATTAGCCGAGCAGCCTCACTACTGTCCTCGCAGGCTTTCAGAAGCGTTTGCAAGGCAGAATTATCGTCGAGTTGTTCACGCATCCTCCTGAGGTCATCCTGCACCGCTGATATCACATCGCGCTCCCGCTGTCTTAGCGAAGATTCTGCGGCTGCAGGAGAAATCGCTGGAGAGCCATCAGCCATGATGCCCTGCTCGTGAGACGTGACGGTAGTAGAGGTATGTAAGCGTGTAAATCAGAACCACTATGAAGCTCAAAAGATACTGAAGGAATCTCCATATTTTGAATGAGAGAAAAAGACTCACCGTTTCAACGATTGCCTATGACATATTCCAGGCAGCCATACAAGACGGTGTTTGTCTCATTCAGATGCATGCAGTGACATGCTGCCAGAAATCGCTCATACAGTAAGGCTCTGATACCGTAAAAACATGGTAAAGATCAACTGATGGCAACTTCATCTTGACCTGGAATCTTGATGACACGCATAAGGACAGACATAAAGTGGAAGACATAAGACAGACACCTTCGCAGTAAAGCATCCTGACGCAAATGTGTATACAAATGTTGTGATTGCCCATGAGAATGGTTACAAAAATGGAAAAAATATCTGCAGTCTTATGACGTATTCCCTCTTTATATCGTCAACGCTCGTTTCTATTCGACCACCTCAGACAACTTTTTCAACCACTACGTCGCTTTCCTGCATCGGTATCAACGTGTAGGTATCAATGACTGACAACACGTCTTGATTACAACGGAATTACTTGGATTCAGTATAGTACTGTGAGACATGCGTCATTCAAAATGAGATACTCAGCTGGGTGTATCCTTCAGCATGAGGATTTCTAGCAAATAACAAACAAACCAACATTCCTGTATGAAGCTCGGATCATTCCTCTGTTTCTTCCCAGGACCTCCGGTGAGTCTTTTCTTTACTTATTGGATCGTTGAACATGAACGTGAACCTGGAGCTGCATCTGAACCTGAATCCAAATCTCAACCCAAACGAACAAAGATCATGGCGCCGCTTACACGAAGTAGAGCACGTAGGATCGGTCAACAGGCCACACGAGAGCGCGAAATACCATCACCACCACGAGCGCCTCCGACTGCGCAATCGAACAGCATACTAGACTCTACCTTGACACCCGTAATACCCTCAGAACAGCACATCAGCAATCCCTGTCAACCACAGGGAAGAAGAGCCTGCGCATCATTCAAGTCATCAAAACTACTGGCTCTTCTTTTTCTTCCTATCTTGTCTTCTTCGCTCTACTGGTGGTACAAAGAACCAATCTCACACGAAACCGGTCTATCTCAGAAAATCCATCCTCTGCCAGCACAAACAATTCTCATGGCAGTGATCATGATCCAGGACACACACGACCACTTACCGAAATCAGACGAATTCCTGTCCTCAGACCTTAAGAATCTCGACTCCCAAGTCTTCGATCTTTGGTTGAAGTCTCGATCTCACTCACCGATATACCAACCGATTTATCAATTACAAGATGACCTTCTAGACGCTCTTAGGGCCTTTCAAAGCAGTATCAAACATTATATCTCCGTTTGTAGCCGGAGCAAAGACAAAAGTCAATTACAGCCACGTCTTCTTAGCCTTCAGAAAATACTTGAAGATGCTCTCGCACGCTCACTCGTGTCCTCCTGGTGGTTCATGTGGACTGATTGGAGGTTGGCATCAGAGTATCGGTGGCTCAATTATCATATATGGGGGGAGGTGAGCTCCATCTGCTATGCGATCCAAAATATGGAGCAGGAATGGAATAGCCTGGTGACACTCTACAACCAATACATCACCTCGTTGAACTCGCAAATGGACCGATGTGCTTTAGATGACGTACTGAATTTTGATTTCCAGCTGCAAGCCCGTACAACGAAAGCCATAACCTGGCTTTTGCCATGGTTTGATTCTTCAGCACCCTCGCCTAGGGTCAACACGACAGATCTCGTTCTCGTCAAAGCAAAAGAGAGGTTGATACCACTTCGCGTTGAAGACGACGACGACCCGGTATCTCCTCACGGTCCAGGATACGTGCGAGCCCTCAAGAACGCATATCGATGGTGGAGAGGTCGACCGACCCTTTCTGCTGCCTGTACTGCCGAAATGAACGCAAACCAGATCGAACCACTTCCTTTTGATACCGCATTGTGGGAATCGACCAAAGGGTTTCTGTTGATCAGCGACGTTTGCTTGTACGTGGCAGGCCAACTGGAAAGCATGGGCCTGATAACACCGCTTAGCAGAAAGGAGCTCCAGCGCCAGCTTCAACTGCTCAACCAGGCGATCAATTCTACTACTGCCACCCGTTAAGCATTGGAGCAATTTCAATTACGTTAACAATGTTCTCAACAGAAGGGTGAACACCGGCATTATTACCATTTAAGCCAACGACATAACGGAGAATATGACATGCCAATTTGGGGTTCTAGTAGACCAGAGTCAGCACTGAACATATCCAGTCTAACGTATGCCTCTCGATATACCAAGATCCAAGTTCATCAACCTACGATTCTTCCCACTTTCTCCTCGAAAGCTCGACATGATCAGAATGATATACTGCCGGATGCGCTGATTCCTTTTCGACTTAGCCCGCAGGCTCCGCCCGCCTACCCGCCGACTTCACATCGAGTGACGGGATCAGATATGCAATAGTGCGGCATAGCGTAAGGAGATGCTAAGCAAGGCCCCCACATGGTTACCTCAATAAAGTACTTCAGCAAGATAGACAGAGAGTCATTGTATAGATCTTGTTTTCACCCCACCACACCCTCTTTCACAATATGGGAGAGGTTATTAGTCCAAAGCCCTAGAACTGGACTCTACCTTACTATGGTAGCCTTACGCCGAATCTGCATATTCGAAACCAGTATCCTCGTTCTGTAGCCTTCGGATTTCCTATATTGCTCCATCATCTTGTTTTGATAGCATGTTTTTGCCAACTTTCCTGATTCTAAATCTATAAGACCCGGGATGTCATGTCGCAGGTTGAACGTGAGGCTCATACTTGCAACTAGTGCCAGGAATGGGTTGTGGATCTTCATAAAGCTCAACGTTTGTCTTCCTTTAAGGTCTGTGAGGTTGTTCTTTTTCGAGGCAGAGAGCAATACTAAAGTGCTAACAAGCAGGATGGGCGAGAATGCCTTCTTGTGGCAACCTCTCCCACCCTTCTTCCGAAGCTGTCCTCAACTCAACTGATGTCTGTGCGCAATTATGGCGCGAAGACGAGGTCAAGTGTACTTTGCCGGCAATAGTCCCTGGATCAGCTGTATACCTTGCCGTATGTCGGCCAGAAGCCTGGGTCACATTGGCGACATCGCCTCGGATTGCTGTGGAATTGTTAAAGTCTTCGATAACAGCTTGAGCTTTAATGAGGTTTGGTTTGTTCTCCGTAGCTATGATAGGCTGCTGCTCTTTCTTGGGTGGAATCGCCTTTGGTTCTTGTTTTTAATATTCTGGCGGTTCTTGATTAGGCTGATGCAATACTTGTTCTTGCTCTTGAACAGCGATATGGCCCTCATTTTGAACTGCGTTGGTGTCCTGCTCTGGAGGTCATTATGTCGAGGTAAGTCCGCCGGCTGGTTATCATGATCTTTCTTCAGGCTTACAAGCCTCAGTCTCTTCTCCTTCATCTTTATATTGCCGTCGTTAGTGAACTGAGTGAAGTTTCCTAGTGCAATGGTGACATTTGGATACACTTCCTTCAGCGCCCGCGCATATCATTCTCCGGAGTGATTTCATGAGATTATTAATACACTTCAAAATGGGAATTTGCTGGCTAGAAGAGAGTCTTGTGCAGTGGTTGCATAGCCAGGCGTAGCAGTCCGTAGAGATAGGCAAACTGATGATGAAATTGAAAGTCCGCACCATCAACGGTCCACCCGGACTTTTGAGAGATTGCAGTCAAGCTCGTGATGGTAATTTGGATAGTCTAGATGCTGCTTAAAAACGATGTTAACTGACAATAGGGTTTAACCCTCTTGGAGTCCAGGAATAAACGAGTTTTGACTGAGTCAGCTGCTCACTCCTCTTGGTGTGCTTCCTTGTCATGAGCCATTGAAGCTTTCATCCGGAATAGCTATGGGCGCTTCAGTGTTCCTTATATGCTTTGTGGACGGTCATTCAGTCTTCGAGATTGGATAGGTAGATGCGCCAGCTGTTTGAACGTCCAGGGCATCGTTCTTTCAATATATCATTGCCTGGAAAGCTTGGATGACAGCTTGGTGGTCGCAATGTACAGTGAACGTCCCGTGATCGGCGTATCATGGTAGCTTGTTGACCGTCCTTATGGATACGACAGTCTCCGGTTCAGTAGACCAGCACCGCCTCTAAGCTGGTTTTGCAGCTTGAGGTAGGCACAGCACCGGGCGCTCCTTTCTGTCTTCTTGGAATATACGTACTGCTGCGTCAAAGTTAGTTTCCTTGCTACCGTCAACATAGAAAGTAAACTCTTCGTCGAGTCAGAGTAGGTTGACAACAGAGCTTTGGATTTATGATCCCGCAGTCAAATGCTGTTTGAACGGCTTTGATATCTTCCGAAGCCGCGTAAATCTCGAGTGTTTGACCTGCGGCATGGGCTTCGCGTTCCGTGGTTTCTTTCAGATGCTCTTTTGAGTCCTTTCGTTTTGAGACGATTGAGTGCATTGCTGATGACGGCACATGGCAATGAACTCGTCGTAGAGACCAAAGAAACCCAGAGCATGCTCAACCTATTTCAGACTGGTAAGGACCGACCAGTTACAGACGACTTCAATCCTTTTCTTCATCATACTAAGGCCTAATCAAGGAAGTGATACCTAGACGTTTGGATGGAAGGGTAAGTGAAATGGCGCTGTCTGGCGTTCACGGTTATCTCTGACCTCTCCAGGAGGGTGAGCCTCTCGTTCAAATACTGAATACGCTCCCTTTTGGAGCGAGCTGGAAATACTGCAGGGAAGACCTGGCCTAATAGGAGGCGTTGGACACTATCTTGTTCCATTAGGGGATCTATGACTTTGTTGATAGCTTTTTGATATCACCGCGACAAGATGTAACAGGTTTGCTCAAGTCTAGACAAGTCGGCATCAGCTCTGAGGGATAAGCACGTCGACACTGTTGTTGAAAATACCTATTTATTCAGCACAAACACGCTGTTCGTACTCCTGTTCACTAATTGAGACCTTGGTTTCTCCCTCGAAAAGGGCCTGGATGAAAAGAGCGGGTTTGTCGTCTGGGGATACCAAGCCAATCTTCCATATCCATACTTCAAAATGCGCTCACTGTCCTGGGCGCATAAGTAGATAGGTGGTTCCACAAAGATGCCAGCTACCAGTTTCTTGCCCTGATCACGCCCGCAGCGGACAGTGAGGACTCTTCCGGCATAGTTTGAACCTCGACACTTGGGCAATATTGTAGTAACTCCCTGCGACGGATAAGGGATGGTCCTATCCAGGGATGAAGTGTGCAAAACAATAAGAAGAAGACCCTGGAGCACGTGAAGGAGAGGAAAATAGTCGAGGCGAGGCGAAGGTAATGGGCTATGAGGCAATGGTGGAAGCCATGTAGGTGCGGGGGTCGCAAGGAGGCTGAGGCGGGCAGGAAGAAAGCTAAGCGAGAGAAAAGAAGGCTGAGCGACAAGTAATACTTGCATTGGCTTTGATCGTAAACTACCAGGCGGCGATATGGGCCAACCTGATGGAAACGCTGAGTCAAAGTGAAGATATCCCAGATGAAGCGAGCATAGAAATACTCGCCTGCATGATCCTCGACAGGGGAGGGAGGCTTATTGTGTTATCTCTTTAATACCTCTTGGTGCTCGTTAGGCCGATGTGTACACCATCTCATCACCTTCAGTCCTTGCCCTTGCTCTTTGATATTGGGGATAGTTGTGAATCGACTCTCGTCCAAGATCTTGTGAGCATCTGAAGTCAACCATATACAATTAGCCGGGCTCTCTGCAACCAAGTCTCCTATGCGCCCACCAACGTTTGCATACTGCTCTCATTCGATCTGTTCCGAGCCATGGCTTTTCCGCGCGAGGGAAGATGTGTGCAAACTCCAGAGCAAGTTGGTGTTCGCTGCGACATGCCTTGCGAAGACAGCCCGTAGCCATGGCGATTGGCGACTACGTCGTTCGCGTTTTGCTAATGTAAAGGAGCAACTGGTCTATGCGAAAACGGACCGACTTTCGAAATTCGCGGCTACTGGCCATGGCTTGTCGGTTCTCTGTTTGTTGGTGTACCGGATGGCGCCAGCGTGTTGACTGCATCGGGCACTTTGGTGGTAGGCGCGGGGAGGAGGCTCGCCTACCATTTTGACGTTGACTTTAAGAGGGAAAAGAGGCGCTGCTAGTAACGTATATATTGCCATTCATAATAGCAGAGGCATGTCAGAAGATAGGACGCAGCTTATCATATCCTGGAGCGACTCGAATTCTGATATTGAGACTCCCAAGGCTCTTGTCTATCAGATTGCGTGATCCATGTTGACATGTAGGATTTTCCTCACTTCTAAATGTCAGAGAGTAATAGAAGCTTCTGTAGATGGAGATGTTTTTGTTTTTTTGCCCACACGATATTCATCCAGGAACGATCTTTTTTTCTTATTAAAAAAAATAAAAAAAATAAGTCATCGATGACTCGAACACCGACCCCGAGATAAGGATACATCAAGGTTATATCATTCTTTATTATGATCTTGTCGCGATTTGGGGAAGTATAGCCAGCTATCCATCCGTATTAAACCACCATCATACTCTCTAATGATCTCTCCTTGGTATGAGAATTGCATTTCGATGTTATATATACCTGCTGAGATGTGGAAATCATAACGTAATCTTATGTCTTCCTTACCTATACATGACACGATCTCTTAAAAGGAAAACATGTCACCTTTCATATCCAGTATAGCATATCCAGTATAGAACACTCATGGCTGCCCCAGCGCATCATCACTCAGACCACTTGTCATGGAGCGGGGGACAACCGCAGATTCTTCATTGAGAACATCTACTGAGCACTTAAGTTACCCTGCTGCTAAACCAAATTATTGGACCGGTCACGACAACTACGAAGTATAGGTATCCAAACTGCTGGCTTCAATACCTATCTAGGTATTCATCATCAACACCGCTTAAGTCACCGTACAATTGCAAATTGTAACTAGTACCGCCCCATCAATGCTCCCTCCAACGTGCTTCCTAAACAGTTCTAACCGAATAGCTTCTGGACACGTTTTGGTCGCGATAGGCCTGCTCGATGTATAGATGATAGTGGTTACTATCGGCAGCGTTGATAGCCAATATATGTCTTTCCAGCGGCCTATCGTTATCCAATATATGGCGTCTCTCATTCTCGAGGCTACGGAGATAGTCGCTACGAGATGATGTCTGGTGGGGGAGCAGCGTGCAAATCGCGTTCAAAAGATGGTGGCGTAAGTGAGGGCAGAGATGCAGGCTGCGCAGGAATGGAGGTTTTCGGGGGTGGATCGATTGTACTGGTTCCTCTTCTACCAGCGATTCCTGTGTAATCTCTGGCTGTGGTTATGTATGTATTCCTCCTCTTGTCGCATGCGTTCTGGGTGGTAAGGTTTCAGGTCTTCCCAGGTTTGAAAGGTCTCGTTGGGATACCGGTTGTCGCGGTATGTAGGGGTGTTCAAGGAACAGTTGATTGATGCGCATAGGCTCGATGCAAGCGGGTGGGTTCTGCTGGCTTGTCGCCGCTCAGGACAAGCTGTCATAGCGTATTGAGGTTATCGTGAGGATGGATCAGTCGAATGGAAAGCACGGTGCATTTGGGGCATCAACTACACCAAAGTGTTGATCGCTTCCAGACCTGCGCACTTTGAATCTGGTAGTAACACTTTGATGTGGTTAATGCCCTCGAAACGTAGAAATTAGTACTAGGTAACAAAAGATGGCTGTGACAGATATGATCCTGACTTTCATGGAGAGAGAAAGATGGAAAGCTGTGAGGTATTATTAGGTGGAGAAGGTTGGTGGCTCATAGGGAAGACAGACCCGATTTCGTAAAAGCAACATCTGTAGAGCTCAACGGTCCTCTTAATCAGAGTCAGTGGGATGTACGAGTATTACAGACGCAGGAGGAAGAAAGTAAATATATATAATTATTTCATTACCTGCTTCAGGAACAAGACCATGTCGTCCATGCCCTGCGGCTCATTCAGCCAATGCCCTCCATCATTATATGTCTTCCAATCCACTCGAAATCCGAGACTCTCCAAAGAGCGCCGCAAAGCCTCTCCGTTTCGTATAGGTACCACGTCGTCGTCTTTGCAGTGGGCAAGGAATATCGGGGTACTTTGTAACGGCGTCTCTTGAGACATCGTCACTGATGGACGCGTATCTTCGTTGGTTGGGATTGGTATACCGATCTGATCTCGAAATCTCTGTAGTAAGCTATCATTTCCATTTAATATTTTCATGATACACTCAAAATCGGTCTGGAAGGGCATCCAACTCGAGAGCCCAATGAATCCTCCCAGCGGTCTGCAGCTGGCCAGTAAGGCGAAGATTGCAGTTGCACACCCTTGGCTGATACCACCGAGGATAATGCGTTCTGGCGGCAGTATAACTGCCTCGTTGCGTATGATGTTAAGAACTTCAATTACGCTCTCTCTCAAGCCAGCAAACTGTAGTTCCTCCCGTTCCTGAGGCTCCTCAACAGACCATATGTCGAACCATTGTGACACTTCCATCTCAAAGCGGGTGGACATGCGCAGCCTTGAGGATGGGAACACCCACTTCACCGTAGGAAAAATCTCCGGAAGTGTCCGATCATCTGAGGCCTGACTCTCAAAGAGCTCCTCTGCAAATTCAGGTGCTGTACTGTCTCTGCCGTGAAGTAGAATTATCGTATGAGAATGCTGTTGCTGCGGAGCGATGGTGATGGTGTCACCCATCGCCGTCTTCATTTGGGACACTTCGAAGGCTGCCAAACCCTGCATAAAGATCTTGGAATGGAATCATGGGATTCTGCATTGCTGTAGATAGGGAATTCTTCAAGGTATGAAGTTTTATATCATGATTTCTTCATTCTTTGATGGAGGTTGAGGTTACTGGACATTCTCAAATTCGACTCTATTAGGCATAGTGCATGATCTTATCGATAAGCGATCTTATCACTGCGAACTTCTCCCTCAACGCCAATCAACCATTTAGCAGTCTAATACCTATGCATCACATATCAAAAGAGGGAAGAGTCACAGTCTTGGTTTATCATTGGAATCGCTTTCAAAAGCTTTGACTCACATCATCTTGCAAGGGTAGTGTTGTTATGAATAAAAGGAACCAGACCACGCCCAGCCTTTGCGGTGAAACCCCGCCCGCTTATCGCAGCCGAACGAACAACCACTTTGAAAGTTAAGCACACCACATCAAGAATCAGAGCTGAGGGAAACTGTCAAAGAACGTGGAGAGTCTATTGTGTAGATTTCCTGCGGTGTCCAATGGATATCGTATCACATGTGAGCCTGTTGGAATTGATGGGCGCCTAGAGAACGCTCAGGATTGGTTCAGAATGCGATCCCAGTCCGTGATGGGGGCCCAACGAGGCTGAAGGCGCATCAGCCTCGTGAAGTGCCCTCATCTCCCCTCCAGAACTGCAGGACTGGTCTTTCATTATCCTCATGATCACCCTGTTGCTCTTGATGCTACAGGCGATGCCGAAGTCCAGAGTCTTTTGCAAAACCTGACTACTTTACAATCATCTATCGCGACTACATATCCATGCTTAGCCTCGGCATCTTATGTTGAAAGACACTGTGAGATTTCACTCAGATCAAGGTTACTATCCGTCATCCGAGGATTAGCGACACAGCTGACTGACAGTAGCGTGATAAGAGTCCATACTCATCCAGGCACTATATGCGCAAGACTGAATTACAGTTAGAACTGCAGCAAGCACGACACTTGATTCCATCATGGCCGAAACCGACAACCCCGCCAAACCGCGCCTCCCATTACATGAATATACTATTGGTTGGATCAGCGCTTTACCCATCGAGCTCGCCGCTGCGGCTGAACTACTCGATGACGAACATGAGTCACCACCCCCTCAAGACAATAACCCGACATTATACACCCTAGGTTGCATGAAGGGCCACAATGTGGTGATAGCTTGTCTTCCCGCCGGACTCATTGGCACTTCGTCTGCGGCGAGGGTGGCGCAAGGTATTATTGACCGATTCCCCAACGTCAGGATTGGCCTGATGGTAGGAATTGGTGGCGGCGTGCCATCAGACAATATGGATATCCGTCTTGGAGACGTGGTTGTTAGTCAGCCGGGGAGTGGTGACGGTGGTGTTCTGCAGTACGACATGGGAGAACGCCTCCCTAACGGAAGATTTCAACAAACGAGTCATCTTGACAAACCTCCCGTGCTATTGCTGAGCGCATTATCCCAAGTGCGATCGAATCATCTTCGAGGACGGAGTATGTTCCCGCAGTCTATCTCCCAGCTCCAAAAGCTTTCAAATTTCAGTCGCGACGAAGCAGGGCCAGATCGACTATTCGAATCAACTTATCAACACAAGAAGGGACCAAGTTGTGCTGCGTGTGACCCGGAAAGTCTTATTGAAAGAGAGTCGCGCTCGACGGCGAAACTGGTACAAATCCATTATGGAACTATTGCGTCGGGAAACACGCTGATGAAGGATGGAGTGGAGCGTGATCGGACTCGTGATGAACTCGGCGGCAACATTCTTTGCTTCGAGATGGAGGCGGCAGGACTGATGAACGGATTTCCTTGCCTAGTCATCCGTGGCATCTGTGATTATGCCGACTCGCATAAGAACAAGAGATGGCAGCCGTTCGCAGCAGCAACTGCGGCTGCTTATGCCAAAGAGATTTTATCAGTCATCCCGCCAAAAGATGTGGCGCATCTGGCACCGGTGAAAGGTACGCAACAACCTTCTTCATAGACCATGGCTTAGGTTGTTATGATACAACACGATAAAGCTAGTTCGCAATCCGCTGATAGAATCAATGTACTGATTGATCGTCAGCTCCATGGCTTGTTCCTTTCAACAGAAATCCCCAATTCACCGGACGGAACGACATCCTTGAGAAGCTACATGCAGGTCTTGAGGATCCCGAGCGTCACTCCCGTATGGTAGTCCATGGGCTCGGGGGTAGTGGTAAAAGCGCCGTTGCCATCGAATTTGCCTATCAAACACGAGATCGGGATGCTGGCTGTGCTGTTTTTTGGGTATCAGCATTTTCCGTTGAACGATTCAAAGACTCTTATTGCGAGATTGCCAGATGCTTGGAGATTCCCGGCGCAGAAGATCCTCAGAAGAGTATCCTCGAACCTGTCAGACGCAAGCTAAGCGGAGATGATCAACGAAGATGGCTAATGATTGTTGATAATGTGGATGACAAACACGTTCTGTTTGATGTTGATGGGATAACACATCAACGCCTGATTGATTATCTGCCTCTGGCTCGCCATGGCATGGTCTTGATTACCACCAGAAGATACGATGTGGCGACCAGGATGGCAACAACAATCACCGATGTCTTTACACTTACACAATTGACGCCAACTGAAGCGATACAGTTTTTGACAGTTGCTTTACGACCTCTCCTGATGTCACCAGATCGGGATGTTGTAATTGCATTCTTAGAAAAACTGACTTATTTACCTCTTGCTATAGCACAAGCTGTCGCATATATGAACACGAACAGTACCACGTTGAGAAAATATATTGATATTGCTCACCATGATGACGCTATCACCAATGCTCTCAGTAAGGATTTTGAGGACCAGTGGCGAGACCGTGACTCACATAGCGCTGTTATCACTACGTGGTATATCTCTTTCAATCAGATCAGGAAAGATTATCCACTTGCGATCAAGTATCTTTCCTATATTGCCTGTATCGCCTCTCAGGACATTCCAGATCCAATATTCCCGTGGAGTTCACATTCGTTAGATCGGCAGGAAGCTATCGGGACATTAAAAGGATACGATTTCCTATATGAACAAAAGGTCCCTGGCTACTATGACGTGCATCCACTGGTCCACCTCGTGCTGAGAACCTGGTTCAAGAGGGATGGCCGTTGGAATGGTTTGATTCGAACCACAGTACAACGACTGTTGGAGATCGTCCCCTACGGTGACCACCAAGGCTGGCAAGTTTATGTGAGAATTATCCCTCACGCGAAAGAAGTCATGAGTTTTCCGGAAAATGAGGAAGATGAGCAAACAATCAATCTTCTTGATCTAGTCGCCAGTTGCGAACATTTTCTTGGACAATACATACAAGCAGGTACTCATTTGAAGCGAGTCTGGATCTGGCGGGAAAAGAACCATGGTCCGGAACACCGTGATACCTTACGCAGTCAAAACAATCTGGCAGTGATCTACCAGAAGCAAGGTCAATGGGAGGAAGCAGAGAAGCTTCAGATACAGATAATGGAAATAGAGCAGCGAGTATTAGGCCCAGAACATCCTAATACCTTATACAGTCAGAACAATTTGGCATCGATTTATCTAAACCAAGGTCGATGGGAGGAAGCAGAGAAGCTTCAAATACAGGTTATAAAGACGAGTCAGCAAGTATCAGGCTCGGAACATCCTGATACCTTAGCCAGTCAGAACAATTTGGCATCAATTTATCGAAATCAAAATCGATGGGACGAAGCAGAAAAACTTCAGATACAGGGAATGGAAATAGGAAAACGAGTACTTGGCCCGGAACATCCTGATGTCTTAATCTGTCAGAGCAATTTGGCAATTAATTACTGGAAACAAGGGCGTCACCAAGAAGCTCTTGTTTTGATGAGACAATGTGTAGAGGTATCCCTCCGCAGGCTCGGGGAAGAGCATCCAGAATCACGTCATAGGGTTGCGACTTTGGAAATTTTGGAGGAAGAACTTAAGGACAGTGCTGTCTGAATCCTATCATGCTTGTTACTATCATAAGACCGCAATAAGTGAATCCGCTGCTTTTCTACTGTGTTGCTCTCATATACTCATGTTGATATAACATGTTCTCGATAATGTATGTTGAGTTGTAGTGCCAGCTGCTAAACATTGGATACTGTGATATAGGAGAAGCATTGCGCTCAGTAAAGATAGGAGAATTGCCGTAAGAATGATATGAGTTCTCAGAGTACTGGAGAGATCTGGTTTATGGATTGACCGCTGCTGGGCTCTCTTGAATGTAGAGAGTCATCAAGGTTCCAGTTATCAGTCTCTCAAAATATTGGCCCTTTTCGAAACTTGGCTGACTTAAAAGCGTAAGAATGATTCTATTCAGTATTCATCACTGACAAAATTGATAGAGTTGATGTTCCTGTTTAAGGTCACCCAGCAACCACTATGATTATTGACTTGACTCTGCCTAAACTTAAGATTGAGTTCAGGAAGCTTGGTAGGTAAACACAGACGTGATTTCGTACGACTGTAGCTTCCCTGAGGGTGTTGGGTGTTTGAGGAAGGAAGATCGTGTTTGAAGGAAAGCTTATCGATCCATAGCTTCAAGACGTAGTCGTTTCTCGCCAGATAATCAGTCACACTGCGAAAGTAAGTATTCGTTATCTCTTCCGAGTACCGGTTGTGTGAGCAGCAAGGAACTGCATTGATAACAACGTCAGATGACCTCGAAACGCAAAAACGCGAAAACCCCTCGAATTCAAATCTCCTCCTCCCCTACTCCTATATCGTTCGATCACCCAGTTGAGCCAACAACACCGGACGGCCCACCACAACCGGCAGACGTAGTGGAACCGTGGGTACAGGACCAGAGTCGGCCAGTGTCAGCCACTGCAAGGGAGCTGAGGAGCGTCACGCCAGCAATGGCGTTGATGACTCTGAAGCAACTAATTGATGGCTACGCGGCCGGCTCAGGGATGATTGTACCCGCAGCTGAAACCAATTCCAAAGGTTGTGTGCTGGCTCGGAAGGTAGCGAACCGCGCAGTGAATGGATATATCCAGATTCCTCCAATCGGTTTTCTCAAGGAGCACCGAACAGGTGCTAAAACACTGCCGCAGAATGCCCATCGTTTGGCTGTCATCGCCCACAAGTCCAAAGAGGATGCCGATCGACTTCTTTATGGCGGCTACCATGCCAGCCATCTCTGCCACGAGCCATTGTGCATTCTTGCCAACCATATCCATGTCGAATCAAAGAGGGCAAATGAAGCACGGAAGATGTGCAAGGGTCGCCTCTTGGTTAGGACAACAATTTCTGGTGTGAGGTTTCGACTCGATCCAAAGCCCTGCTTGCATGATCCACCGTGCCTCGCAGACATTGAACAACGTGAGGCAGTGGCTCTCAACCGCAGTATGTGAAGACTTGCTCATGGAAAAGGTGAGTCGCATCAATCATTTAGGCAAACCTCATGACTGATGCATGTCCCTGTTGGATAAAAGGCTTGCAGGGAATATAAACCGCCCCAAAAAGAGGATTAAAACGATTGGTTCGTCTCTTCGTGCATATGCAAGCATGTTGGTGAGATTCATGATATGCATCTCGGACTCCGAACAGCAAAAGCAAACAAACAAAGGACTCATGATCAATATGTCAAATTGCGCCTTCTGCTGCCTCAATTAGTGTAGAAATCATCCAGGTAAGGTGGTGACTTACTGAATGTAAGGTGTTATAATTTTCAATATTCACCTTTCCTACTGCTCCGTCTAGAAATTTATTCTACCTCAGCCATCTTCACTTTATTTGTCCATCAACTCAACAATCCTGAAAAACAGACGGACGAAGATTGATCAATGGATATTGACAGTTCAATCCAAGTTCGCCTTCCCTCTGCCCTCATGACCATTAAACCTCATCCTTCATCAATTACACTACCTACAATCTCCGAACTCCTCGGAACATGGCACTTGGTCCGCTCCAGCAGCACATACTGGCAGTCTCACCGCAACGTCTCCGTCCTACGCAGTGTTCAGAGCAACAACTCTTCGAAACCGACAACGACCGAAGCTTCTCTTGTTCTTGAAGACGACGTGAGCTATCAGTCTTCTACCGCTTCTTCGTCAGACATCAAGCATACACGAGGGACTTCCAGACCCGACTTCTCTTCTCCGTTGTCCTCACCTCCCTCTTCCGAAGATCCGCTTGGTACAGCTCGTGC
The DNA here is from genome assembly GCA_003868215.1 of Pseudophaeomoniella oleicola. Lineage (NCBI taxonomy): Eukaryota > Fungi > Ascomycota > Eurotiomycetes > Phaeomoniellales > Phaeomoniellaceae > Pseudophaeomoniella > Pseudophaeomoniella oleicola. Next base: position 61,086 of record QWDQ01000086.1, read on the forward strand.
AGCAGCATTCAACTGGCGTGGAACGGGGCTCTTTCGACTCTTCCATACGAAATGGGAAATACTCGGCTACGGCTCTGTCACCCTCGAGCCTCAGATGCAGCAACAAAAAGGAGCAAAGACGGCGGAGGAAGAAGAAGATGATAGCGGGCCTCAGGAAGTCAGATATCTGATAACAACGACTCCGAAATCCATAGTTGCACCTATGATTTTGACGATTGAGTGTGATCGGAGGGAGGGGTTGCCTGAAGATGCAGTCAAGGCGATTGAGAAGGCGTTGATGGAGTTGGAGAGCAAGGAAATGACAGAGGTGGTACGAGGATTGAGGGATCTAGGGAGGGATGGTGTTTCATGATTATTCTCTCTTTTTCCTCTTGCCATTTCTCTCTACTGTGTCGGTCACTTGCGGAGCTCTTATCGGTATCCAGGATAGGTATTTTCTAAAACCTGAACAAGTCTAGCCATATCGTAACAGTGATACCCAGCGTATCATCATATCTGCTTTATGACATACTGCATATACTTATCGGCAAGCCGTGCACGAAGACTCCTTCCCCAGACTATCATGGGCAGACAGGACGAAAAGATGACCAGTGTCAAAACCCCCATAACGATGAACATGTTGTATGCCCCAGAGGCGGCCTCCCAAGCAGGAACGGCGAAGATGAATGCGGTGGCTAAAGCATTGCGAATGAAAACACTTGCAACAAGCGCATCACCCAGAATCTGTACGTCCGTTAGCCCAGCAATGATATTGGTATCTGAATCGTACCTCTTGATAAGAATCCTGCATGTAGGTCACTGCCATGTCAGAGCATCCTCCGATTGCAAAACCCATGAGACCAGCTCCGACAGCATTGATGATCCAATGCATACCCTGTCTGGCCGTCAGCGAGCCGTCATAGCTTGGAAGAGATCATACTGCCTACCTTTGCGATAGTCAATCCATACAACCACATTCCCGCTGCGCCGGTCACGCCAGGAATAAGGAAGAGCCACAGTCTTGTTTCTGGTTCGTATATGCCATTTCTCCACCGAGCCACTTTCACAATCGTATAATCGACAATGGGTCCACCAAATATCGAGCCAAGTATGGCGCCAATAGCAGGAGGTAAACTCATATTACCGACGCCAATAGATGAAAAGTTGTATGGGGGGTAAGGGAGAAAGACAGCTTGCGTTGTGGCGCAGATCACAAGTAAGGTCATAGTCCAACCATACTGTAAAGAAGCAAATGCAACGGCTGGGAATGTTGTAACAATAAGGAACGGCCGAGTGATGTGTCGTACCATATGCTCCCTAAACGACATTGTGTTCGGACTCGTAGTAATAAATGCGTGACGTTGCCAGTATGTTTTGGGAGGAATTGACATATCAATCCTGTCCTCACGTCTGGTTTCGCGCGTGTATATGGGAGTCGGCTCTGTGTTGCTTTCCGGCTCTGCTGCAGGTAGTTCCTTGGTCATATCTGCTGCGCTCAGTTCTGGCTTGATGTGTAGCTCTTTATCCTCCTTTACATTGTTGATCTCTTGCGTCTTAAGTGGGAGGTTGAACACTTGACCATCTAATTCAGGCCAGGTAAACTTTGACTCCTCGAGAAAGAAGATGAGGAGCAGTGTGGTCACACCCAGGAATATCGTGCACCACCAGTACACCCACCGCCATCCTTGACCGTTTCCGATGTAACCACCAGCCACGGGTGATAGATAATTCTGGTTCGGAGTTAGCAACTAGCAAAGAGAAATCAAAGGCTGAGCTGACTCCTATGATAAGATTGACAACGTAGATTCCAGTTACTGTTCCCCTATGAACAGTGATATAAGCTGATGTCCACTAATTATTGAGAAATCACCTACCTCTGGTGGACGAAGAACAGGTCGGAAATCTGGAAAGGTAAGGCTGATATATATTGTAAGAGGGGTTGCCCACTTACCGTGATCTGAAACAAGGCTTCATTGACACACCCAGCGAGGCCGTATAGGATGCTCACACCAAAGTACTCGCGCATTGTCTGCATCTTCGCAAGCCAGATGGCGCTGGCTAACATCATCATCGATGTGACAATATACACCGGTCGTCGGCCATATCTCAATGCCAGCGGAACGAACAGGACACATCCAATGGCCATCGCGGCTTGACAAGCGGCATATCCATAGTTCAAATTGTCGTATGAGATCCCCAGCTCAGTATTCAAGTTGGCCCAAATTGGGGTTCCACAACAGAGACTGAAGCGGTGAGCCTCGTGATAGTAAGACGGGTGTCCATCTACTTACGTTCCAAAGACGAATATTGTATACAGAGACAGAAGCCCGAGGTGTAGACTTTTGCGCGCAGTACTCCAGTTCTTGCATTGTCAGAAGTGCATTAGGTCAACAACGGAGAGACTCACCAAAGGTTGATTAGGGTCACTGCTAGGCGTAGGACATAGCACAACAATGCCGCTGCTTCCAAGCTCTAACCGTTGAGTACCAGGGATCAGGTCGTCTTCCATCGTGCTTCCTTTTGAACTCACTGGTTGAAAGAGAGTCAGTTTATTGTCAGAAAGATCGATTCCAATAATCCATTCAAGTCGTGAAGGGCAATGAGAGATCCCGTACAAATAAAGGCTGGCTAGTCAGATCGCGACCCTGATGAGCGGACTTGGCCGTCAGGTATTTGACGATGTTGGCGTGGAGCCGTTGGCGATCTGGAGCCACAACATCGCCATGTCTCCATAATGATAGCGCAAAGAGCGGAAGCTTATCGAGTTTGAGTTTGATAGGAGCGCTGAGATCCGCACGTCTCTTGATAATGACATATGTTCTTCTCTGAAACCCATCTTTTTTGAGATCTTTGCGTAGTTCGTATTGTAGTTCAGGTCATTGCGATCACTCATAATAGAAGATCCGCGAACTCGAGATCAGTAAGTAGTAAATAGGTCACTCAACAGTGGAGTTGAAGACACAGTGAAGTTGACGATACAGTCAACGACGTATGAAGTTATCTGTCAGCAGGCTCGTGCTTGGTGCTTGGTGCTTCGTGCTTCGTGCTTCGTGCTTCGTGCACAATATCTCGACAATCCAGTGTAGGACACGCCCTGTCCGAAGAGCATCGAACACTTGGGAAATCCCCTTCCCATCGGAAGGCATAAGTTGATCCAACAAATGCACGCCCATCTCCGCCCACCAGGGCAGGCTGTTGGTACCCACTGTGGTCCTTATATACTACTTACCCAATGTAGTAATGATCCTGTCAGTCAGCAATCCAGCGCAGGCATGAGGATAGCACTGGTGAGTACAGTAGGGACGGGTATGCAAAGTCAGTGGTGAGCGGGCTAGTCAACTTTCAAAGCACGATCCTCTAGAGCAAAGATCATCACGATCCCAGATGTTGCATCAAAAGAAAGCACAAGTTTGATATGCGGATTGAACGAATGTATAGATAGATGCGTTTTAGGAACACACCATGAGATGACATATGAACCGGTGAAGTCCCTCAACCAGTTGTCGCGAAGCAAGACACGTATGCCATATATGCTCTGATAATCTCGAGATATAGGCCAAGGATAGGAAGCCAATCAATCTCAGGCTATAGCTTCTCGAATGTGTCGACTACCGCCTGCGCTGTCGACCTCGCGCTTGCCGGGTTCGTGCCTGTTACAAGACGTCCGTCGATGAGATGGAAGTCATCCCATACCCCTGTTGGTCTCACATCTGGTTGCGACGATCTTAGCGTCAGTTTGATGCAAGGCACACAATGGGACTTACATTTGGCTCCCAAACGCTCCGCCCAGCCATCAATAAGGGGTTCTCCCCATGCGTTGATGGTATCCATAATTTCCATGTCGTACTCGGCCTCTGTGGTAAAACCGGTGATTGTCTTACCATCGATGATGGATTTGTTCGTGGCAGGGTCAATGATGCCTGGGAATATCGCCGGGCCATGACATCTATCTGCGCATCAGTCAAGGTGAACGTATATTGGCAGGGGGGACGGAGGAACTGACACACTCGAGATGATCCCACCGTTCACCCAAACTTCCGTAGCAATCTTATGGAGACCTTTGGCGTGGGGATAGTCGATGAGAGCAGCGTGGCCAGCGGACGCGAAGAAGATACCATACTAGTCATCATTAGTAAGAGAGCTCTCTGACTTTATCAGATGTATACCTTTGACCCATCGATCTCCTCCGGCTTGATCATGTTATCAAGCTTCTTTCTGAATTCGCCATTAACGTCCTCCCATTGCTTGCGATCGTCTTCAGGGAGGAAGCTTTCTTGCAGACTCAACCAGTCAGGAACGTATGTTCCAGTCTCGGAGACAAGGTCGACCTCGAAACCAGCATTCTTGAAGACGTTGAATGGGTGTAGAGCCTCGCTGATGAAAAGGCCTGTGTCATGGCCATGGTGAAGAGGCGCATGGGCGGAGGTGATGGAGATGATGGCTCGACGGGGTGGTGACATGTTGAAATGGAGAGATGTTCGACGACGTTACCGTGGTCGTGGTTGGTGTCAGATATGATTGATATTGAATATGATGTGTTGATGTGTCTGTAGGATGCCAGTCTCCAGAATGCTGCTTCTTCATTATGCTTTATATCTCCCAGCTGGTCGATGACATCTGGGTTCTATTGGCATCGTCCTGATTCTCTCGCTCGGTCATCAAATGAGTGATGACGCTTTATGGGAAGGGATAAATGCTCGTTCATGCATGCTCCGTCAACGAAGGACCTGTTCTATCATGGCTCGGCCGCTGCTGTTTGTGCCAATCCGCCAATGATGGGGTTAGAAACACTTTCATGCTCTATTGAGCCGAGCAGCATCTCTGTCCGAGTATCAAGTAGTGCTGACTTTCTAAGCAAGTCTAGGATAGTGTTGATTTGCCTTTGTTGGCTCTCGATTACAAATCTGGCCATGTACAAGGGGATAGATGGCGCAAACAGCCTTCAATTCGCTATGATACGAGAAGGATTGTACTGAGGCTTCATTTCCTTGCGATACTGTGCCATTTACGGTCTAGTCTTCTGCTTAGACCAAAGATGCGGCCGCTGAGCCAAGACAATATCGGCCGACTCATCCTGGACAGCATCAGCATCAGCATCCTCACTCTTCGCAATGTACACGTAGTATGTACGCGTAGTATATACCACGTCACCGAGGCTGTCAATGTGGAAGCTTATATTGGACCTTGAACGGTCTTTGATCATGCGCTACAGTTCTATGGACTATAGCTCTTGCAAGTCGAAAAAGTAAACATGATCTGGAAGCGGACACTCCGCGATAACAAAGACTGAACGGCTCGCTTTTGCAACAGTACCATACGCTCATTACACCACCATAAAACCCCATGTTGAAAAGACTCTTAGTAAGACGCCAAAACTTTGATCTCCCTGGCCGAGGTAGTTCATGAATCCCACAGGTCAACACCAGCAACCCATAGCACGTTGCAGTAAACATCATTAGTAGTGGCAGGTACTGTGACTCGCTGGTCAGTGACAATATGACATAGATAGGACCAAAGCTGTTACCTTCATCATCCATGTACGACGAGTGCATGGAAAGACTCCAGTCACAGATCTCAAATCAGTCATGGCGTCTGTTTGCCGTTGACAGATGTAATCAGCCGGCATTGACAGTCCTTTTCCTGCCACTGCGAGTACGTGACGTCCACTGCCTTTGATAGAAGTTATAGTATTTCTGAGACCACCGCAGTATCATTCCTTTCTCCTGTGCCTATGCACGCGTCGTCGTTTGTGGATGCCGCCATTATTCTGTTGTGAGGACGTGCTATTTGCAAGTTAGCGACTATGACAGATGGTGTGAGCTATTCGCATATGATGAACTGACCTTGTCTTCTGCTTGCTGCTCGGAACTTTCCTAGCAACGGAAGCCGTTCGAAGTTCGTAGAATGAGGTGAGTCTGTCCGATTTGGAGCGCGTCATATGACTCGTTGATCGGTGACGCTTTGTGTGATGCTGTGGTTGATGCTTTCGAATGGGTGCTCTGGATTCGTCAACAGCGGCAGCTTGATGATGCTTTCGCGATGTTGATATCCCAGAGCCGCGAGACAGGCCATCTAGTGGAGATGGAGGTGTAAGAGGACGAGTCTGAATTGATGGTTGCTGCGTTGGTGGTTCAGGGGAGTTTGCCTCAGAATCTGGAGGTGTTGGCGCATGCGTCCTGATGATCTCGTCATCATCCCAGCTCTCATCATCGGTATCAATTCGCGTGGCGTTGTAATAGACGTAGAATTCCTTTGCTGTCATATTATCGAACGGATTGGAGCTAGGTTTGGCGGGTGGTCGTGCAAGATATTCCTTTGCATCTGCGATGAATTCCTTCTCTCGCCTCATTCTCTCACTAAGGTCGAGATCTTTAGGGAGTTCGAACATGCTGTATTCAAGGAATCCACGAATATCGCGGAAAGCAGCAACCCGACCATCAAAGTCGAGTTCGTTCGGGATTTCATAAAACATCATGATGGGCATTCCTAACAACGTGGTTGTACGTAGGTAAAGTGATGATGATAAAGAGGTTATGAGGTGATGATGATATAAGTTACGCGTTGTGGGGAAGTGCGGGGAGGGGAGACCGTATCGGGGGAACTCGACATTCAACGCAATTACCTCAATCAACTTTCAATGTCGCAGCAGGTATGAATGTATATGGGATTGAAGCATCATTTGGTGTTTCTTCTCTATCCGCCGCCGTCAATATGATACGTCGCACCTCGTACCTCTATCATTCACATATTTGCCATTGTCTACAGTCGATGAACCGAGCCCAGACTACTGCGCCTGTGTAATCAAAGCATACTGTTGATGTGAGATATATTATATCGAAATCCTGGTTAGTCGCCAACTCGGTTCATTATGGCGGAGGCAGCAATGCACTTTGCGAAGTTGCTACCTACCAATGAAAAAGCCCAGCGGATAGTCAGTGATGCAGTCGGTCACATGCTCGAAACAAATGATGAGTTGCATTTGAGGATGTTTATGAGCCCTAAACGGTCACTAGGAGAGTCATTCAACAGTCAGGACTCATCCGACTTCGATAGCGACACACAAGAGCAGGATCTTCCGGCATTACATGAAGGCTTCTTCCAGCTGTCTCTCAAAGAATCTCTCTTACCCGAACAACCGTTGCTTGGCTGGAAGGTTGGACGCAGTTCACAGAAAAGCCCGCCTGTCGATATCATCATTTGTAAGCCTCGGGATCCGCGTGGCAGACTCATAGCCTCTCTTCACTGTCAATTTACCTTCCATTCGGTCTCAGGTGTCCTGATGGTCACGGCAATCGACGATAGGCGACCGCTTCTCTGCCTCGAAAACGGTGAATGGCGCACCTTGCAAGGCGGATCAAGTAAGGTGATGATATCAAAGGTCATGCTGCTTCGATTCGGCGACTGTCAATTTGAGCTGTCGCATACTATCACTTCGGAACACCGGGAAGCCTACTTTCGCCAACTGCGCCATCATATGTATAAGCAAGAGGAGCAAGATGATCTAAACAGACCTCTGTTCCTCCCATATCTGCCCGGTGATGCTGGCTCAATGTACTTTCCCCGTCAATCAACATTGATCTTGAGTTCGACCTTATCCCATGGAGCTTTCGGATGGGTCAATACGGGAATCTTGACAGACACTGGGGAACCCCTTGCGGTAAAGTGTATCCGTATAAAGAAGACGTTTGAAAGAGAAGCCGTTCTACGTGAATATGAGATCTCGCAGCAATTCAAGGTACTCTCCCAGCACTTCCCTCAAGACAGCACCCTAACAATGGGATAGGGCCTCCCAGGTTGCATTGCGCCTGTTCAGCTATGGTGTGAGCATGGTCTCGCATTTCGAGAATGCTTACAGCATCCTCGTGGTGAGCAGTTGTTCATATCAACCCCTCTAGCTCGAGTCAGTCTCGACCGGGTAGAATGGACACTGATCCCGTTTCAGCAACAGCTGGAGCTATTCAGGCAACTACTATGTGGATTGCAGAGCTTTGCAAGTCAAGGAGTCGTGCATCGAGATATTACGCTTAGGAACATGTTACTGGTATCACACAGTCCACTCTCTGCCGGTATTACGGATTTTGGAAAGGCTGTCAACGCCACTGACCGGTTGAAAGACACCGCAATTGGCCCGATATACACTCTTGCGCCTGAAGTGTTCTCTCCTGAGGGTTATACGGATACTGTCGACCTCTGGGCTTACGCTTTTGCGATCACTGAGATATTTGTTAATGTGCGGCCGTTTGAGCGGATATCCCATGAAAAGTTGGAAAGGATACATGAATGCCTCCTCGGTTTCCGTGATGACAATCCTCTGTATCATGATCTTATCAATTTACTACTTGCTATTCTGGTGTGGGATGTTACTGACAGGATAACCCTCAGAGAAGCGCTATGTCATCGGTGTTGGCTCAAATCATCTCAACAACCATACTTACATCCATTGGCTTCCGACAACAAGCGGCGAAAACTGGATCACAGTACCAGTAGTGATACTGGTTCCGATGATAAAACGCAACCGTTTTCTACAGCGGCTTTTGATGAAGGTGATGTCAACTTATTACCTATATAGCTAGTGATGAGAACAATAGATCATGGTGCTTAAATCGCTCTTAAGGTGGATTAAGGTGGTTGAGAATCTGCAAACATATGCGATCTCAACCTCACCTCCAGATGGAACCGATTCTCCTCTCACCCCACAGAAGGAACGTACCGCTTCCTCTAAAACCAGCCGTTAAGGCGACAGTGCCGGCAACACGGTCGGTAACAAACAAGGTGATTTTAAGCATGATATTGAGCGTAATGTCAAGATCACTAAACCAAGCGCTCATCTATCCAAGCGTACCCCAAAAGCAACTCTTCAGGCAAAGTTTAACAAGCTCAGCATCCCCTTCAATAACATCATCAAGCTCTTTACGACAGCTTATGTGGTCGAAAGTATACATACTACTTCAAGCCGCACCCCGTCGAAGCTATCATTACAGACAGAAGTGCACTCGATCTCGTTCGATTATTTAATGTTCAACTGCTGTACCAGCCATCTCTGAACCATATCAACACGTTGATCAAGCAGCAGAATGTGATGACCCTCAGAGGTGCCGATATCGGATTCTGTCTCATCGGCCGGGCTAATCGTCAAGTGCTCGACCAATGTTGCCAGTCGATCTGGCCCGCCCTTCATGACTCCCAGGAACATCAATTCCAACCACTCCGAAAATATCATCATCACTCAACTTGGCTGAGTGCGCTTTGTTGTTCTTGATCACCTTGAACTGCAGAGCACGAAGCTCCTTGACTGGGATGACTCCTTCTTCATCGAAAGGGTGGAGTTCCCCCACATCTTTACTGTACACTTTGTCATCTATGGCATCCTGGGACGTGGCGTAAGCAGCTCAAGCCGGCTGGATGGATTTGGTAAGGGATTTACAGATTATGTTCGTGATAAGACGGTGTCTTTCCCAGAAGAGCTTCTATAACCTAAGAATGAAGACATACTTAATATCAGGATCCGTCACGTAATTGAAAATATAATTTATTCCAGCTCGGCTAACTGGCCTAAAAGATATAAGAGACTAAACCGTAAAGATTTAACCTGTGAAAATATATATATTTTCAAGAATATTGAATATATTATAAATAAGTAAACCGAACTCTACCTATATGCACCTTGCAGTTTAGTATGGCATCAGCATGGTGATGGGAATTTTGGGTAGTCTAATGGTGAAAAGTTAATAATCCCGCAGAAATTCGAATTCGGAAGATCTCCGAAACGCTATATCGACGACGACGCCAAGGTGAGGGACGGCGGGAATATGTAATCGACATCGGGAAAGCCACACACTACCCCCTGAAATAAAGGGATGAGTGCCTCCTCCCTTCTTCCCAACACCCATCTTCTCAGAGTCCGACGGAGACAGAGTCTAAGTTAGGGTTAGGAGATAGGAGGACAAAATGCACAACCCTTAGGGTTAGGGTTAGGGTTAGGGTTAGGGTTAGGGTTAGGGTTAGGGTTAGGGTTAGGGTTAGGGTTAGGGTTAG
>QWDQ01000087.1:0-69246 GCA_003868215.1 Pseudophaeomoniella oleicola
CGGCATCAGTGCTAAGGAAGAGACGAATCTGGACGCCGTGTTGCAATGGTTGATCGCAAGAGCAAGTCATTAATTCAGAGTAATTGCTATGTCCATTGAGATGTACGAAGGAGCACATATATGCACAAACACTCGAACAGACTGTGGATATTGTACCGTCATGCTTGATTGCGTATGTACAGATCGATCACCAACGCCACCACCACCATCAGTGCTGCTTCATCAAGGCATTTAGCAGCGCCGTGGCATTCGCATACTCTTCTGTTCTTTCTCATCGTTGGAACTGTTTCATTGTTTCGTATCGAAAAGAATTACTTTCCAATACAGGTAGATGATTGAATTATATTACCTTTTCAAGAGTAGGAATATGGCTTTGTCTGCTACTAAACCATTTCATCACTACTAGTACTATGACATTATGACACCATCATAAACAGGCAAGGCCTTGATCATCTTTCTATACATAAGACCAAACGTTGGTATGAGACGATGCGAGTCCGGATGCTTTCGGAGAGCAGAAGTACGTGAAGCAATATAGCCGAGGAAGTCTCGACATAGTCAGGTGCATCTAGCAAGACTTCGCAACGTCAAGTTCCGTTATATAATTGAAATGCTGTGGATCATTATCACATGCCGGGGGTTATCATTGGAAAATATGGTTGAGAGATGCTTGCTGATGGGATGTGTAGATGTAGGTGTATTCCATATCCTGTCGTAGTAGATGTCGTCCGTTGCCTAAGCCAACCAACTGTTTACTTTACTGGTTCGGGAAAATATATCGTATTCGCTTACTGTAAGAAGCCGCGTTCCTCACTCCTAGCACCTTGCAAACCATTGCTTCTCGAAGATATAAACCTCCAGGAGACCCTTCCCAACTTCATCCAATGCTACTTACTGTCAACGAACTTCTGTCGTATCTTCGTTACCTCGAACCGCCATAATGCTTTCCGACCAGACTTACCATCTTCGTCCGTCCCGGCCTTTCACAGCTCACTATCCTCTCACGATAGCTGATAGCTTCATGGTTCAAATGGACAGCATATACCTTTATGTCTTCTCCACCGCCGAATCGCTGTCGACCATCGAGAAATCTCATCTTACAAATGTGCTAACCAAATCTCTTTCCACACTGTTCCAGCAGCCCGAACCTTCGCCCTACAATCTTCCGGAGCTACTAGGAACGCTATACGAGGACCCCGAATCCGGAAATATCATGGCCAAAGTCACCCCTGCATCTTGTGTTCCATTCATTGTCAAGGATCGATCATCAAATGTCCGCTTCTCGGATCTGAGACCAGATCTAGCCTTCCCGCTACGACAACTAAAACCTTCGATTTTCGGCTCAGGCATGACCATTCCTCCACCAGATGCGAGTAAAGGGGTCCAGCCACTTTGGGTCCAGCTGACGTTCATTGATGGAGGGTTTGTGATTCATTTACACATCCACCATTGGATTACCGGAGCAGACGGTGCGGCCCGGTTAGTTGAAGGATGGCTTGAAAGAGCACGTCTTCTATCCGCGACCAGCAATCTCAAAGATGCTCCAGATTTAGATCTGGAAGATATCATTCCCAACTGCAAGATCCACTTTGGTAGCCGCCAACAGTTGTCCGATACTTTGGCCTCTGTTACGGTGCCCCAACTCGATCACCCGGATCTACGTCATGTGCCAGGTGGAAGAAGGGTATGGGCCGGATTGAACTTGCCTCCCATCCTTCTTTCAATCCTGGTTTCCATGTTCACCTTTTTGACAACCTATCTGCCCTTCTTACTCCCGCGAAGCGATGTCCAGATATTTCACTTCAGTCCAGAAGCACTGAGGAGGCTGAGGGATGACGTGCGGGGTGAGGCAAATGGTGATGAGCAAAGCCGAGGCAACGAGTTGACGGCGAATGACTGTCTGACGGCTTTCCTTTGGCGACTCATCACGCACGCGCGCTTTGGTCTGGACCCCAGCGATTCAGAAATAAAAGAAGATAAAATTTCAACGTCAACATCAACCATCTTGACAGCCGTTGACTTTAAATCACGTCTCCAACCTCAACTCCATCCAAACTTCTTCGGAAATGCAAGCTTGGACTTATATACCGACCTTCCTATATCTACTCTTCTAGCAAACTCCGAGACCTGCGACACCGCATTAGATTCCCGATCTCGAACATTATCATCTCTCGGCTTCGTCGCCGAACAAATTCATCAATCAATCAGGTCCATCACAGATGCTTACATCCGTTCAATGTACCAACTTGTTACCTCCCGACCGAGAATACTGGACACCCAGAAGCGCCCTATAAACTTCCAGTATGGGACAGATGTACTATGCACGAGTTGGGAGCATATTCACAAAGATAGTTCCCTCCTGCAAGTACAGCTACCTGACAATGGAACGGGAAATCGGATCGTATTCGAAACGTTTCGTTACATGCACAGCGAAGGTGTCGATGGTGTGGTCGTTATGTTACCTGCCTTTGGTAGTAAATGGAAGGAATGCGACGAGCCTACGAGGGGCAAGCGACGAGGTGGATTGGAAGTCGTGATAAGTTTGAGAAAAAAGTCCATGAAAAGGTTGATGGAGGACGAGGATCTCAGGCGATATGCGGTATGGGGAGAGGCAGGCGGCTACAAAGTCCGTGTTTAAAAAGATCGAGTCAACGGTGCGATCTGAATTATGATCTTATCGATGCTTGGATCATAGATCGACACCATCCAGCGACATCAAAAAGCAATAACTATCTCTTCGTCATGAACTTCAGCATTCGATGTATCGGACAGCACTAATGTATGTCTGGATTACCGCGGTATTACCGACATAAGGGGCCACAGAAACTGGGATAACACATCCGTTGCTGCATCCATTGCGACTCTGCCTTGACATTTGAGTCTTGACTCGGTTACGGCGTACAAGGACTATGCATTCCTCAGAAAAGCTGTCGCTGAACGCCACGACTGCAATAAAAGGGTCCATTCCAAGCTTGCCCTTGATGCAGGTCAGCCACATATATACGTAGTAAACTTCATTGACGTGTTCTTATTTCGGAATACACTGGTCACATTGTCAACAGGGCCAAGGAAAAATGAGTTTCTAAAGCTGGTTGATTGGATTTGGTTTTCTCTGGAAACCCTCATGCTGACTCGCCGAGTAGTGCCACCATTCTTTGCCAAACCATGAGATACCGACCGGGAGCTCCCTTCCCGCAGCAGATATGAACCCAAATCATCTTGTGCTCGGACTGTACTCCCATCGCCTTGCCTCACTCCCATTTCCGACAGACGCTTTGACCGTTGGATAAGCTTAACGGCTGCCATAGATCACGATATAAAAGCGTCTTGTTGGAACGAAACGAGACATGAATTCGGACATCTTGCGACGGACTCCCTTAGTCCCTTTCTGCATTTTTCCCTCCTTCTCCTTGTGCCAGTTCGCTTACAATGAAGTATCCGACAGTGTTTCTCACGACACTGGTACCGCTTCTTTTCGCCGCTTCTGCTTTGCCCACTCCAAGGGGCCCGATGAAGAAGGGTTCTATTCTACGGCGTAATGGAACGGATCATACCGTTTTTGAACATGCTGCTACGAATACGACAATGAGTTTTGTGGCAAACAGTGGTATCTGTGAGACGACACCTGGCGTCAATCAATACTCAGGCTACCTGTCTGTCGGATCGAATATGAGTATGTTCTTTTGGTTCTTCGAAGCCCGCAATTCTCCGACTACAGCGCCATTAGCAACCTGGTTCAACGGAGGTGAGCCTAGACTAGACAGGATCAGGAGCGTTTTGTTGACTTGCCTAGGTCCTGGGTGTTCCTCCATGATTGGACTCTTCCAGGAACATGGCCCTTGTCATTTTGTCAATGGGTCTAGCACACCTTCACTGAATCCACACTCATGGAATAACTATGCGAACATGCTTTACGTTGACCAGCCGATCGGCGTAGGCTTCTCATATGGCACGGACTCGGTCAATTCAACCGTCTCGGCAGCGCCTTACGTCTGGAAGCTACTACAGGCTTTCTACACCCAGTTTCCAGAGTACGAGAACCGTGACTTTGGCATTTTTACCGAGTCATATGGTGGCCATTACGGGTAAGCGGTACGCTCCTTTGTATTGGAGGTTGTATTGACAATTTCGTAGCCCCGAATTCGCGGATTACTTTGAACAGCAAAATGCAGCGATTGCAGCGGGCACACTTGCAGGAGAGAACATTGAACTTGTTGCCTTGGGTATCAATAACGGCTGGTCAGTATTCCGATCCATTCGGAATTGACATTTTGGCTTACACATGGTTAGGTTCGACCCAAAACTGCAATTCAAGTCATATATTGACTACAGGTAAGGCGTTGGCCAGAGCTGTGTTCCGACGAAACTAACTGTTCTGAGTTATAACAATTCGTACAAGCCACTCATCACAGCGGCTGAATACGAGAGTTATCTCAACACTTACGACACCGAGTGTGCCCCGGCACTGGCCAACTGCACAGGAGATACGGGCACATACAACGCTTGCATCTCCGCAGACAACGTCTGCAACAACAGGATTGAAATTCCTTTGCTGGAATCTAGCGACTTTAACGTTCGTTATAGTCAAGACCCATCAATCACCTTGAGATAAGTATAGCTGACATGACGCCCCAGGTCTACGATATCCGCACCGCGAGCAATGATCCAAGCCCACCGGAAACATATCTCGCCTATTTACAGGACCCGGCCGTTATGGCAGCTATCGGGGCCAAGTCTGCATATCAGGAATGTCCGGATGCAGTGTATGAGAAGTTCGTAGACACAGGTGACGGTAAGTCAGCGGCCTAATCCATCTCAACCCGCCCACTCTACTCACACCTCCTTTTCTTTCACAGACGCCCGCTCCTCCCTCCCCTCCCTTTCCCACCTCCTCCTCTCCTCCCCCTCTTCCACCAACCTCACCATCACCCTCTGGGCCGGCGACGCCGACTTCATCTGCAACTGGCTCGGCACCCTCGCCGTCTCCAACGCCATCTCTTCCGACCCCGTCTTCGACTCCCTCCCGCTCTCACCTTATACGCTCAACGGCAAGACGGTCGGCACATTCAAGACGGCGGGGAATTTGGGGTTCGTGAGGGTTTTTGATGCCGGCCATGAAGTTCCCTATTATCAGCCGGCGGTTGCCGAGCAGGTTTTTAGGCAGACGATGGGGAGGGCGGGTTTGAGCGGAACTTAGATGACTTGCTATACGCAAGGGATATGGTATACATACATATCCATGCACAACCATGGCGTGTTGGGACTATCTCTGCAAGCAGATTAGAAGATGGCGAGGGTGTACGATAGTGCGATAACACGGGGAGAGGAAAGACGGGACCAAGGAAGTTTAGTCAATAGATAGCGTTTAAATCGAATTATCTAGCTTTGATAAGTGTAAACTATTTTTTCTTTCACCTCCGACTATCCCGATAAAGCCCCTTCATCTCCCCCTCCAACTCCTCAAAAAGCGCCTGCATATCCATCCTCACTTTCTCCTCGTCCACGCCGAGGACCCGGAAATCGCGCACGACCTGCTTCCCGTCGACGAAGACGTGTTGGACACCGGTCCCGTTGCATCCGAACACGAGGTGGCTCTCGAGCATTTCCTTGCGAGCGGCGAGCGGGGAACGGAGTAAAGGGGTGAACATCATGTCTTTGGTGAGGTCGATGACGAGCAGGTCGGCTTTGCGGGAGGGGGAGAGGGAGCCGGCGGGGACGCCGAGGGCGCGCGCGCCGTTGGATGTGGCCATGCGGAGGATTTGCGGGGCCGGGCAGAGGGTCGGGTCCTGGTGGTGGGCGCGTTGCATGATGGCGCCGATTTTCATGGTTTCGAACATGTCGGTCGAGTTGTGGCATTCGCAGGCGTCGATGCCCATGCCGACGTTGATGCCGGCGGCGAGGGCGTCTTGGAGGCGCATCACGCCGTTGCCGAGTTTGGCGTTGGAGCCGGCGTTGTAGGAGACGTTGGTGCCGGTTTCGGCGAAGAGTTTGATGTCTTCGTCCGTGAGGTGGACGGCGTGGGCGGCGACGACGTCCGGGCCGAGACAGCCGGTTTCATACGCGACACGGACAGGGGATTTGCCGTCGTAGCGGGAGGTCGTGTCTTTGACTTCAGTGATGGACTCGCAGAGGTGGATGTGTAGGCCGGTCCCCAGTTCTTTACGTACTCGGCCGATTTCCGCGAGCTGTTCGGGGGAAGACAATGGGAGCCATTCGAGACCGAGCCAAACCTTGATCCGGCCGTTCTCTCGGCCATTGTGCTTGTGATAGGCGGTGACGTTGTCTTCGACAGAATCGAGCCGGTGTTCAGGCAGAGCGATATCGTTGGAGAGAACAGCCCGGATACCGATCTCAGCTGCTGCATCGGCGAGGCCATCGATGAAGCGGTACATGTCGTTCACACAAGTGGTGCCAGATTTCAGAGCGGTGGTGTAGGTATATAACGCGGCAATCTTCGCCGTAGCAGGGTTCAGAGCACGGATGCTTGGATACCACACTGCATCCAGGAATTCCCATAAAGGCATGTTATCGCCATAGCCCTTCGCGACAGAAGTATGGAAATGAAGGTCTACTAAACCTGGCATCACCAATTTGTCTGTGCCATCGATCACTACGTCGGCAGATGAGAGGGTTTCTGGCGATGGACTCCCTTCGTATATCTTGGTTATCAAGTCGTCCTCGAATTCTATCGTGCCAGGGTAGTAGAAAGTATCCTTCTCATCAAGGGTAAGGATGGTAGCATTATGAATAATGGTGAGCGTCATGTTGCTATTTGGCCACAGTCACAAACCTGTCAGTGTGTCCAGGGAGTCACGCCGACGACGTCTATGAGGCAGGAATATGTGATAGCGACGCCTCTTGTAAGCCTACCTGAAGAGAGAATCGTTTGAAATCACAGAAAACCGTGAGCATGTTTGGAGTCTTTTGATGTCCGAATTCCCACATAGTCGAGCCGGACATATGTGCTGTAGGTAGGCTCCATTATCGCATATCCGCCATGATTCTCGACTGTTGGAAAAGCGGCTGTCGTTATCAAGTGTTGATAAGTACTACGTAGTAGAGGCGTGCGTCTATTCTTTCCTCTTTCGGCCACATCCAATCAAAGGACCCACTATTATTATATTCCGGTCGATATCAGCGTGGAGAGGACGTGGAAGTGCGTGAACCGGTTACGATACCATAGTAATCTCGGTGATGGACCATCTGACGACGCACGTAACTTTTGGTAGCCAAATGCTGTTAGTAAGGTAGAGCTGGGTTCTTCAATGCTGCCCAAGTGTATCTGATCAATAGGGAAGAATGTCGAGCCCTTTCTGATCTAAGGGAATATTGTTAGCTGCACTTGTATCTGTACTGGATTTGAGAGCACCGTACTCAGCAAATGATCCCACCTCAGGTAGCCTTTACTATCGTCATGTGCCGCTCTATGAGCCCAAAAATCTTGCAGGAACTCCTTGGACCGGCTGACATTGTTCAGACCGTATTTTGCCTGCATTTCCCTCAGTCGGTCTGAGACCGAGGCCCGATCTGACACATCGGTCGCTTCGCAGCCTGCTGAGAAGAGAGGGAATAACAATGCGATTGCCGGACAAGGTTGGCATTCAATGTTTATAGAGGATATTGACGTGATGATTTGCTTGACCGTTGCCTGAACCACGGGCATTGTTGAAGGTAACCCTAGTATGCGCCGATAGATGTGTAGAAGAGCCGCATTGTGATAGCATTCATTGAGCAAAAGGAATTGCTGGCGGACATCTGGTGAAAGTTCGTCTTCGAATTCTTGTCGAAATCTGGCAATGCTGCTGGGATGGGACGGGTCGAGCGAGGATTTGATGTTACTGATCAGTCTCTCACATCGCAATCGGACCATATAAGGCAGGAAGTGCGGGTCATCCTTCGTCCAGTCTGAAGTGGCCGAGGCATTGCTATGTTCCCCAGAGTTCGATACACCTTCACACTCTGCAATGATCTGACCAATCTCAGCAAAAACCGGGACCAGTCTGGTAGAATAACCTGTAAACTCATCGATATAAACATCGTTCGAGATTTGGGCAAATCGGACCGCAGACTTAGATCGACTCAAAGACGGCCTTCCGCATAGATTTGCAAGTATCACAAGTGACACAAACCACCTCCAAAGAAAATGTATTGCTCTTGGTCGTTCTTCTGCACTAGCCACAATAGCTGGAGGTAAGAAACCTGCATTGAAGGCACTATCAAACAACGCCACTGCACCTTCAAGGTGCATCCTCCAAGAGCCTGGCCGATCTCCTCCGGCGACGATCTCGCCAATGCACAATGTCAGCATTGCTGCCAATGTTGCATCTTCTAGAAACCCAGATTCGGGATTTGCCAATGACTTTCGTAGCTGTCGGACACTTGCGGACTGCAAGCGTACCAGCTGCGTTTCACTCTGTTGCAACCCAACAACTTTACGATGGTTTGCGGCCAAATATAAGATTGCGGCCTGGAGAGGTGGTCTGGACATTGCCAAAGGAATAAGAGTTGAGCAAAAGTCATGTTGAACCATTTCGTGGCAAGAGAAGGAAGATATGGCGTGGCGAAAGTAGTCCAGAAGCTCGCCGCACGAATCTGGGAGCGCGAACCAGGCGGGAGATCTTTGAGGCCCAAAGGAAGGGGTCGGTTGAGACTGGGATAGGTCCCAACTGCAGAATGCTAACATCTCCGCTTGAGAGGCCGACTGCATCGCGGAATTGATAGCATTGCCTGACGCTACAGTCATGGTAGTAGGAATTCCGGTAGGGTCCGGAGACGACGCTGCAGATTCGGGACCTTCCGGCGTTGGGAATTGCGACGCTCCGGTGTTTTTGGATCTCACGGAAGCGTTCTCGCTAGCATCCTTGCCAGCTTGTGATACGCCATATATGAATGCGTGATCCTTATGACCGGATGTAGCCTCGGTAGAAACGTCGACTTTCGAGACATCGTTGGCCATGAAAACGCCGAATCGTGACTTTGAGAAGGGCTTGCCTCCCCAAGAGAGCCGTAGACCATACTCACACTCCCTGCCAGCCGATTGGCACTGTGTACATCTTGGCTTCGCCTCATCGCATTTCCTGTGGCGTTGTCGGCATCCCAAACAGCCGGACCGAGAACGGTGGCTGCGTTTCCCATTCCGACCGTCGTGAGACATCACACACGACCGAGATAGATGTTCATATCACATGGATGGCGCCTTAGTTATTCGTACATTTACAGCATATGAGAGCTACTCATGGAAGAGTCAGTCCCACTTGTTGTTCAGTTCACATAATTGTAAGGCTTAGCAGCTAAGCTCGTTATTCACAGGCTTGAAAGTTGTTGCGAATCTAGTAACGAGCAAGACTTGGCACTATTCTATTGAGGGTCATACACTATGGTAGATATACACCAACCTCTATTGACTCTTTTCATTCTTCACTTCATAAAGTAGTCATGCATTTGTCTACCAAGCCTTCATATTGGGGGTTACTTTTAGCTTGACATAGGCTAGTTTTTCTTTCCGACGCAGCACCTCTAATGAGTTCAGACCGGAACAGAAGCTGGAGCTCACTGCTGAGCAAGTATCGCCTTGATAGTGGCCTTGACATGGTTGACCAGTTGACAAGTCATCACATGAGATCACCATAACGCCTGTTCTTTACTGCCATGGTCGCTGGTGATGCGATCTCTGTGATATACACTGATATCTAGACACGTGCGACCACCTACAGCTAGGCTAGACAGTTGCAGCTTCGACCAAAAGAGACGTTGAGTGTTCGTCCAGATCATAACATAAAGAAATAGATTGAGAGCATTAGTGGTGAATTAAAAACCATTCTGTGATGCATCTATATCTGCTCGAGGAACAGCTGCAGCGAGTCCTACAATAAAAACAAAATCGGCCTAGACACTGACGAACCTCATAGCGGCCGAATTTTGCCGATGGACTTCAGCTCGTTGAATAGTTGTTCACATACTTGCAGGACCGAAGAATTGCGATCGATCGAGGGAACTTGATGTTGATATGGGTGAAGCTGGTAGTGGAAGATGGACTATGCCGTATCAATAATGTAAGCACTTTGCACCCTTTCTCAAAGAGACGCTGTGCTCATTCTAAAATGATAGACCATGTGACCTGGTATGTGAGAACGTTGAATGTAGTAGAACTCCTTCACTGGAGGATCACACGATACTTGAGAAGGATTGTTATCAATTCATATTCCGTTATCCTCTGCATTGGAAAAGGTCGAAGGAAGTAAAATTGAAATCGTAGAGCTCGAGACATTTCAAGCAGCATCACGTTGACCCCAAAAGCAGCGAAACGCCAATGCTTGGCAGCGGTGTGGCTTAGACCCCAGGCAAAGCAGTTTAGGCTTAGCTTAACTGATGTCAGTCCAAGTGGGTGGGCTTAGGTGAGGTCGTCATAGCCGTCGTAGTTCGTAGTACACCAAGAAATTGGAAATACTGTAAGGAATAGTCTACCATAGTCTTTCTTGCTTTCATCTTCCCACCTGACTCTGCCAATCATTCAGCCCTTCAGCTTGTCCTCGGAAGGGTAAAGAATCATCTTCACTTGCGCTCAGGAATATCCGAGCCTAAATTGACTTTTGAGCTGTACCTGGATCTGTCTCACTGTCCTTGACTTGACATCAGCTGCGCCACCCGCCCTTTCCTCTTTGCGGAAGACAATGGCCAACCTCGATCTCACCAAAAGAGCAGTGTAAGTGAACTTGTCCTCTTGCTTTCCTATCCATCACCCAAAAGCGACACAGTATTTTTCCATCCACTACATCAACCCAAAACCTCGCGCTGTATATGCTTTACCGCTCGCGCATCTGTTCACCTACTAATCTTTGTCGCCATGGCCAGATGCTATGACTACTACGGTGGTTACTACACATGCCAGTCGGGATGGTATACTTGGGGTAGATGGGTGGTATTCGGCCTCATAGTTCTTGCTGCCTTCTTCATCTTCTTCCTATTCGCGTAAGTACAATCACCGTCAGGACATGATCGCTATGTATCAGGACTGACGGGTATCATTTGCAGGTGTTTGAGCGCTCGAAGACGCCGCAGAAGAGGCCAACAGCCATACCGTGGTACTGGTTGGGTCGGACGTACACCTTTTGGACACGGCCCAGCAGTTTACAACCCTGGTCCTGGGCAACAGCAACATCAATATGGCAATCAACCCCCACCACCGCAGTACACTCCCCATGGCGGTTATTACGGCAACACACAGAATCAAGGCTACTTTGGTGGACAACAGAACGGCGTTGAACTTCAGCCACCTTCAAATGTGTATCGCGGAGGTGACCAGGTGTATGAACCTCCAGCCGGCCCACCACCAGGCAAGAAGGATACTACTGTGCGATAGCCTGTGATGTACAGGGTGCGGATCTCCTCAACTTGTGTCCTTTGGTGATCCAGGCGTTTCGGTGGCACTCTACAAAAAATCCTTACCTTGATGGATCGGTCAGCCCTACAGACCAAGTTTCAATAGCTTCAAAGTCGCTCGTGGGCCAAACCGGGCAGCAGCTGTCAAGTCAAGATGCTCTTTTCATCTATTTCCTTGCTTCTAGTACTTTACTACGTTAGGCGCATAATAGATAATCTCACACCGAGTCCCTCAAGCTCAGCCCTCTTTGCCCCTCATGCCACGTATTCGACGGCTTCTGATGGCAATGACAACTAACCCGTTACTAGCATCTTCAAAGCTGATGTAGGCATAACGGCAGTCTGCGGCTTTTCGACGGCTGGAAATAGCTTTGAAATAATAATTGACATAGAGACCCTAACGAAGTGGATGGGTTTTGGTGCGGGCAATGCCGATTGAGTGAAAGAGAGAGACCATTGGCCACGACGACGAGGAGAATAGACTATCTACTTAGCACTATATTAGTCGTCATGTGAGAGGAATACGAAGACTGTCTCTGTACAAGACGCAAAAAAAGGGCTCAGCCACGATTACAGATAACGCACGACCATTTTGACCGAACATGATGATCGACGGAAAGCCGTCCACCTCTCCACTGTAAATCAAATCACCCTTAACTTACCTGTACGATAATCTTCGGAGTGTTTCATCTTTGGGCAACCCCCTGTAGATAGCACGTTCTGAATTAATGCTCGTAAAACCTGTCTTTTGCTCTTCTCTTTCGTCATGTCCTCGTCGTCGTCGTTCTTCCTTGTCATCTTCCATTCGTTTCTTCATTGCGCTTGATGCGTTTCCGTGTTGGGATCTGAGTTCGTAGTACTTGAGTACCCATCCCAGCCTCCTCAGCATACCACGCAGTGGCTGATGCATCACGGCCAAGAGCTGCGCACAACTGAATCAATCTTGACCATCTGCTGAGCACGACCTGTACATTTTGAATATTTGGTCTTGGGATACTTATTGTCTTTGCGAAAGATTGAAAAGAGACACATTATGGGGGTAATTCAATTGCTCGTGCGAGATGCGGTGGACGACATCAAGTCGGCCCCGTCAACGTTCTCCAGTTGGGATAAGTGCATGCAGAAGACATATTGCAAGTATGGGTACCCTGAGGCTTCTCCCCTATATGCATGCTGATAGTCATTTCTGTAGATGGCCCGCCATCATTGCTATTGTCGTCGGATCAGTAATTGTCTTGTCGGTCCTGTTCTGTCTGGTCCGATGTCTTTGCTGTGGTGTTTCGTGTTGCTGTTCATGCCTTTCATGCTTCAATGACTGTTGCCCCTCAGGGGGTCGGCGCAAGCGATCGAGATATGCAGAAGGACCCTCGAACTTCACCCCTAACCCCTATCAAGGATATCAGCCGACCCCGAGCGCGCCGCCGCAATACGAACCACCTCGATTTGCGCAATTTGATGCGTCTGGCAAGAATGGAAAGCCCAACGAAGACTCGCTCCCTGCGATGCCTAGCTGGGATAAGGCGCCGACGAAACAGATCGAAACTGCAACGCCTCATAATGATATGGAGATGGGCAATATGAACAGGCGCTCTGCACAGGGTATTCATCCTGCGTCGGCTGGCGGCCCTGGTGGCCGAGGCCGCTATAGTCAAGTTGCTTCAAACCCTAGCCCCGTGTATGCCGAGAACGTGAACCCGTATGAGAGCGCACATCAAATGCATCCCTATGGGGGTGACATTGGTTCGCAACAGGCACGCCCCGATTATTACTCTCGCCCTGCTCCAACTCTGCAAGGTTCTTACGGGTCGCCCCAACATGGGTCATACAGTCCTCATTACACCAGTCCGACTTCCCAGCAACCTCCCCAGGGTGGTTTCAGAGCACCTCCAAGTGCAGATCAGTTCCAGCCATCAGCGATGGCGCCTACACCCAGTCAATACAACACCGGATACAATCCTCAATTGCAGCAGCCACAGCAACCTCAACCTCAACCTCAATTTCAACATCAACAAAATCAGCCGTATGCATATTCCGAGCAATCTGCACCTTCAAGTACGAGGTACGAACCCTCTCATCAATATGGTCAGGAGACGGGCATTACGCAGAGGTCACCAACAAGTGGACCTGACAGTAGACCACCTAGTATCCTGCAAGCTGGTAGGAAACCGGTTGCAGGATCATGGAGAGACGTCTGAGTGTAGACACCAACGGACCAGAGCATTTTCTATCTCAAGCATTTCAAGCATATATTCTTTCTAGGCTGCCTTAGCGTCATAAATCGAAATTATTTGATCAACCTTTCATTGCTTATTCTATACAGCTCCGAGCGGAAGAAAAGCCCTGTAAGGCAGCGCTAGCGTTCCTAGTGGTTGAACAGGGGCTGGAGTTGGAAGAAAGAGATGTCTCACTAGCTATCGACCTAGGATTCGGATGACGCTATACGGGAATCGCTGTTCTGCTTCACACTACTGAAGAAGAGAGATGGGATAGACTAGGCTGTAAGCAGCCTTTCTTACAGTGTGAGTGGAGGATGCCATCAGGCGCGAGATATTTCTAGGGCTATTGTAGAATATGAACATCTGCTGCTGAAGTGCAAACAATGACAGCACCAAGTTCTAGACGCTTTCGATGGAGCCTCCTAGTCCATGACCGACCGCAGGCTGCGTGATATGCAGTTTGAGACGTTGCGCTTCAAGAATGGCTAATGCCTTGTATCTTAGCAGAGTAAGGGAGCGGAACGTTAACCGAGATCCAGAAACGCTACTAGTGCTTCCGATTGGGGTAATCGAGACATCAACTGTCAGAGCTTCAAACTTTCCTTCACGTCTCAACATCACGATAGTAATGCGCACACTGCATCATTTCGTTATCCTCATCATCAGCATACAGTAGGTGAAGTCGAGTTAACGCCGTAGTGATCTCGCTTAGCTTAACCACCTCCTTCGTTTCCCCCATTCACGTATGCTTCAGATCTGACGTGCCGCATCAACGTCTTGCGTTGGCGATCACAGGAGATTGGGACCGTTGCCACGGTTGACCTCCTGCATCATGGCCAAACCCTTCTGTTCTGTGCCTCTGGCAACTTTCTATAAGATGTCTTCTCTCTCTCTAACAGGTCTCTTGTTTCTTCATTCACTCCAGCATCAAGATCTTAGTCTTTCATTCAGGCCTCCGGTCACTTCATTCGTTATTATCTAATTTTCAATTCGTACAGCTAGTCTGCTATATTTCCTGAGCCGGTCTCTCTCTTACTACATTATTCTCTACATATTCACCTGTATATTGCGAAGTCAAGAACAATTTACGACTATCACGATGAAGACTCAAGTACTAGCAATTGTGTCGCTTATGACCTTGGCTTCGGCCAGACCACTTTCAGGTTCACGTGCATTACGCCTGCGCGAAGTGCCACAGGAGCATTCGCATGAAAAATACATCACCTCCGTGAGAACGAGCCTTGCTCTCAACAACCCTGATGCAATTTCCGACCCGGTTTTTGGTCTTCTCGGCAACGCAGCAGCTGCAGGCGGACAAGGAAAAATCGCAGACCCAGATTGCCTTCAACAAGCAACTGCTGACCAGGCCTTCACCAACGCAAAGGCTGCTGGTGATACTCAGTCTATGATTGACGCCCTTATCTTCCAGGCTCTCGAGCGTAATACTGCATCTGTCGGTACGGCCAGCAAAACTTGCACGAGCATTAAACCAGTGAACTCGGAGATCGCTGCAATTCAGCGCCACCAGGACCCTGCTTCTGCTGGAGCGGCCGATATCAATAAGGCCAGTACCCTGGCTGTGGCTCAGCAGATTCAAGCCCTTGGTGGCAACATTACTCAAGCTCTGGACGCAGGCACCTTCTCTCCAGGAACTGTCGGTGACCCAACAGCTGCTGGTAACACATGTGACGATGCCAACGACACAACTGGTTGTATTTTCACCCAAGGCAAACTCGTCCAAGACTTTACACCCGATGAACTCGCTACTGCTGTTGCCAGTGGAAGCACCGGCGCTACATCAACTGCATCAAACTCCACTTCCACCTCGACCACATCGACCGCCTCTACAGGTGCTGCTGCCGCCGCCGATGAATGCTCTTCCAGCACCTCCAACTCCAGCTCCGCCGCGGCCGCCGCCCCAGCTGCAAGCGACGCTGCCGCTGCATCATCATCAGCAACCCCATCCGCCACCACCACAACCACCTCCGCCGTCGACCTCGGCAGCTGCGCTTCTGCCCCTCTCATCACCTTCGGCGCCGGCTTCGACGGCCGCACCGAAAACAGCTTCGAATTCGAAGACCTGAGCACCTTCAACCACGGCTCGGCCGATAACATCCCCGTCCTCACGGGCTTTGCGGTGCAGCAGCTGCAGGACAAGTGCAAGGCGAGCGCCGATACGGTGTCGGCGGCGCAGGCGGCCAAGACGAGCGCGGATGCCTTGTCGAGTCAGGGACAGGCGGCGGCGGATGCGTGGAATAGCGCTTTTCAGTGAGATAGTATAGGGAGATAGACCGAAATTGGAGGTCAGTTTTGGAATTGGGTCTGTATGTAGGAGGTAGAGGAAGTCTTTGTAACGGGAGATATTCATATGCGTTTGTAAATACATAGCTACCTAGGTACCTTACCATACATTATCCATCTATCTACCGAGCTGATTGCCCTTGCCCAATAAATATGTAGTATTAACCCATGCGCCTCCCCCTTCTCTGATTAATCCAATAGTAATCTACCGCACACACACACCGTTTCAAGCTCAAGCCGCGAAATCAAAACCCTTGAACACCTCCTTGAACTTCTCGGTCGCTTCGGATTCTTCGTCGACAGTCTGCGTGCAGTCTTGCCAGTTGGCGCGGTTTTCGAGTTGTAGGAGGTTCGCGAGCACTTTGCGGCCGAATTGGATGTCGAAGCGGACTTCTTCGTTGATTTGGAGGAGGAGGGATTTTTCTGAGGAGGAGGGTTTTGGGTTTGTGGTGCTGTCGTCGTCGGCTTCTTGGGGGTTGTTGGAGTCTTCGAGGGTGGGGATTTTGTGTGGTGGTAGTGGTGGTGTCCAGATCCAAAGGCGGAAGTAGTCTCCTTTGTCCTCGGGGACGGGGTCGGTGGGGGAGGTTTTTGTGAAGGCGGAAAGGCCGGCCTTCTCGGCTGATAGCCTGAAGGCGGCTTCGACGAGGCCGCGTTTTATGCGGTCTGCTTGGATCGGAAGGACTTGCCAGACGAAGTGGCGGACAAACTTTCGCGACACTTCCCAGCAGACAGCACCCAATTGGTCGCCAGCTGTGGATGCTATCATGTCGTAGATTGCGAGACGATAGCGCTGCATTTCATTATAAGTCGCTGTGGGTGATGATGGTTCTTGGATATCATGGAATTTGGAAGTATGGGCGAATGGGAGGATGAGCATGTGCATCGGAAATCCTAGGACGGGAAAAGTTGTTGGAAGTGGAAGTGGGCCTTTGGCAATAGTGACGTAGGACTCATCTCCTATCGAGCAGATCATGTGCGTTGCTATGTTTGGATTTGAGAGACAGAAGAAGCAGGATTCGGGACCGTGATTCTGTGGACCTCCGTGATCCCGTCGACTGCGTTTCCGGTCTCGGTGTTCGTGACTGTAGCGAGAATAGGACTCTCCCTGCGAAGGTGCTGAACGTTTCTTGGAAAGGGTCAGAGGAGATGCAGTAACGCCGAGTGGGACGGTGGTCGGGATAGGAGCTTTCGTATCCATGTTGAAAGCGTACAGCCACTTTTGTTTGGACTGATTGTTGAATGACGCGAGACTGATAAACCTAGTGACCGGTCTCTCGATAGAACCTTCTTCTTGGGGCATATGAAAGAATGGTTCACGCTCATAGAAGAAGTCGCCTGAGGTTGACAGGTGATATCGAGGTTTAAGTGCTGCTACGAGATCTGCAATAACCTGTTGCTCCGCTATAGGCTGCACGTCTGGTGGCAAAGCAACCTTTGAGCTTGTCTTGATACCTGATGGCCATTCGTTGGTGATGATAATGTCAGCGCTATGTGCGCCGTGCAGTGCCCGAGCATCACCCTCAGTGTACACGGGAAGATATTTTGTCTCCGCATTAGCTACAGGAACAGGCTGCTGGCTGAAGACTCCACCTAACGTGATGATTCGAATACCCTCAGTCGTCTTGTAGGTCCCTCGTCGACCTAAGAAGAAGAGATTTGGACAAATGTCTTCATCGGCCTCGAGTCGGTTGATGATGGCCGAAGGTAATGCCTGTTTACCGATGCCGAAATAAGTTGGAAGTGGGACTGATATGGATCCTTGCAGTAGAGCATTGACATCTTCATCTGACTGCTGCTCGCCAAAAAGATCACCTGTGATAATGGCCAAGGAGAAATTGTTCTTGGCCTGGACTTTGCTTAATTTCAGAAACAAGTCACGGAAAGCTCCCTCGACAGTGCCGATAACGACTCTAAGAGATGTCAGCTCCGTAGATGAGACCTGGGCTCGGTACGTACACTTTCGACGACATAATGAATGGGTATAATTGTAAAGAGTCTGCGAGCAAATGAACAATGTGATAGTAGTCTCAGATGTACCGGACTGTCATCTTGAATATAGAGAGCGCTGAACTATTGGACCTCAGAAGGATGCGCCTAGGGGTAAGGTGAGATGAATGGCGGTTGCTCAGGTGATTTTGCAAAGACAGTCGTCTAACCAATCTATAAAAAAATGAGAAGATTCATAGATCTGAAGAGGTGGCCTATGAATTTGTGAACATATTTAAAACTTGGTCCATTCCCCAACATGAAGAAATCGCCCTGAACTTGATGCCAAGCATCTCGAACATTTTGTAACATAGTAGTAGTTGAAGCTTCCCCACAACGGGCGCCACCCGCAAAAAAAGTTTAGATTCGCTTTTCCAATCTCGGTCTGATACCGAACTTTTCGTTTGATATCGAACTGCAGAGATAAATCTCTACCACGACGAGAGCGTCTGAAGCACTTCATATATCCCTTCGGAATGCCATCGTGATAGCAGTCACAGAATGGCAGCCATTTCTCCTGGGCCTGTGAGCCGCCCACCAAGGAAAGCCAAGAAACCGACACAAACCACCAAGGCTCATCGATTCGAACCATTTTCTCGCCGGATAGCCAGATTGAAGATTGATCCTGTGCATAGGGTCGCACGTAAGGTCAAGGGGGTTCAGACGGAAGCTCTGCAAGGCTCCCATTTCAGAACGTCCCTCGACGATTGGATCGATTTAAATTTATCTCACAATTTCACCGAATTTGCGAGAAAAGCTAGCCCGTTATGCGAGACACTTCCACAGCTTCTGTATCATGCAGATACGATATCTGAATTGTTGCTGGAATATATCGGCAAGCGAGATGTTCTCTCTCTGGAATCTCTCCTCAGCCTCCTGGCACATTTTGCCCATGACCTGGGAGCTCGTTTTGAGAAATATTTTGCCGACAGCGTCTCGCTCGTGGCAAGCGTTGCGGCTACTCATGGAGCTCCAGAGGCTATCGAATGGTCTTTCACGTGTTTGGCATGGGTCTTCAAATTCCTTTCGAAATTGCTCGTGCCGGATTTACGTCCATTGCTTGCTATTATGGTCGATTATCTTGGAAAGACTCATCAGAAAGAATACATCACGCGCTTTGCTGCCGAATCGATGGCCTTTCTCATACGCAAGGCCGCTATTGCACACTCCAGAGACCAAAAGCCTTTACAGAATGCAATGTCATATCTAATGGAGTCGTTAGATGACATTATCTCGGAGCGAGACCAGGCCTCGTATACGTATGGTATCATGACGCTGCTTTCCGATACAGTCAAAGGTGTCGACTATGGCATACACGAGTGTGGCTCAGCAGTATTGCAGTGCTTAATCGACTGTGTGCGGGATCGTCACAGCTCCTCTACACATACCAGGGATGTCCTACTTGGTGTATGGACGAACGTATTGCACCATATAACACCAGATACATCTTGTGCTCTCATGGACTTGATACCGGCAGCAGTGGATAATCTTGCGAAATCAAGCGATCAGAAGAAGGAAGATGAGGCTGAATTAGTAATCCAACTAGCATTTGTGTCTGTGGGAACTCGGAAAGGGTCTCGAGTACGCCATTGGCAGACCTTCAATCAGTCCATAGTCAAGATTGCACATCTAATGATCGACAAGACCATCGACTCTGCGGAATCTCGGAGGCTGCTAATGAACACACTCGCTTTAAGCGCCTGCTATTCTCCTCTCGAGGGTCTTCTCGCGTTTATCAACCCAGTATCCCAGATACTCTTGTCCGATCAGTTCTCCAGTGATTCGGTCCTGTTCTTCAGCTTGCTGAACAAACTGTCCTCGGAGCGCTTGGGTCAATTTTTTGTACCAACTCTACAATCCTTCGTCAGCAAGCAATGGCGCAAGAGAGAAGCTTCGTTGCTAGCCTGTCTTCTCGAAAACCCAGACTCGCAAGCTGAAAGCAATAGTATATTGGCGGCACTCGTCTCCCCTCCTGCTGAGTGGAAAGCGGTGATCGTCCAGAAACTTCAACAAAGTAATAATGATTCCAACTTTGAGTCATGGAATAATTCTTACCTCACCATGATCGAAACTTCGCAGAGCAAAGGTAATCAACATGAAGACGTTCTGGACATTTTGCGCGAAAACATAACCCAGTCGCTCCGCAAAGCTGATATTTCGGACCCTGCCACGAGACTGGCTATGGGAAAGGGATTTGCAGTGTACAATCGACTTGCGGAGGATCTAGGCAGATTTGATGTGTCGATATGGCCGCAGCTTTGTGAATGGGCCCCTTTGGCAGGAAATTTCCCTGCATTCTGGAATGCTCTTCTGGAGTATATCAATAAGACTGGCGTTCTGGACACTAACTCAGAAGTACGTACCACGGAGCTACAGGCAACTCTTCTCGACAACCTTCTACTGGACGACATCTCTGTCAAAAAGGCCTCCCTTATTATCCTAGAACGGCTATGGCGAGGGTCAGAAAAGGGCATATCAGAAGCATTGCAACTTGCCATTGAGACATTGGAGACACCATACCAATTGCAAACCATACGACAGCTGTCTATGCTCGTTCGTAATTTAGCAATCTTGTGGACTTCTTCTTTTGGCAACTCCGATGCTGGCAGATTAATCCCATATTTCTTACTTGGTCTGCTGTCGCTGAGGTCTCCGGGACTGCACAAGGACATTGGAGAGGCGCTTGCGAAGATATGCACCTCGACCACGGGTGAGACCATCGTCTCTGATGTGATCAATAAATGGTTGTACTCCGAATCAATTTATACAGATAAAGATGAGACAGAGGACAAACCTGCAGCGCCTCGAATATTTTTGTCGCCATTTCAGTGTCTTAACTTGGAAAACGTGAAAGAGCTCGCAGAGACGTCGTCCCAGCTCGTCGAAGAACCGATGCAACAATTACGAGCGGACTTCGAAAGCTACCATCGCCTGCAGCTTGCCAATCATCTCGATGCACGCTCCTTAGCGATCATTATCTTACAAACTCTCCCAGAGCTCGCAGAGAAACGGTCCAGGCAGATTGTGCCACTATTTCTCTCTTCCGTCAGCTTCGAGATTCCTGTCGATTGTTCTCCCCCATCTGACAGTTCTGCGACTTCAGTCACGCTGAGTGCTCATGACAAGACGCAGGACTGGAATCGGCGGGACCGGAAAGCCCTACTGCAACTCTTTGGAAAGTTTCATAATCCAAGAGTGCTCTTCCGGTCCTCCGAAATATATTCAGCGCTGTTGGAGGTACTGTCAAAGGGTGATCCGGAGATGCAGAAGCTTGCATTGAAAGCTGTATTCACATGGAAACAACCAAGCATCCGCCCCTATGAAGAACATCTTGAAAAGTTGACGGACGATAAGACTTTCAGAGATGAGCTCACAACTTTCTTTCACGCCGACCGCGAATCATCCATCATCGAAGAAGCTCATAGGCAAGAGCTACTTCCTGTTGTTCTCCGAGTGTTGTATGGGCAGATGATCAATCGTTCCGGATCCCGTAGCAATACAGGAGGGCAGGAAGGGAGGAGAAAATTGATATTGCGAACCTTATTTCGTCTCGATGAAGAAGAGGCTAGGATATTCATCCTTATTGCTTGTGGCTCGTTGGCAAATCTGCAATTGATCCAAAAAGGCCCTGCAAGTGAGCACACATTGGCCCATGATCTCATTCCAGCAAGCTCACAATATGGGTTCCTAAACGTGGTTGAAACCATGCTGGAAACGCTCCAAGGGCAACTAGCTCCCTTTGCATCTACCTTGCAAACTGCTATTGTCTATTGTCTGATTCGCGCTGCACGAAACCTTGACAAATCGCTATCCGAAGTATCTGAAGGGGGAGAAAGTATGTTCCGACGGAACAGAAGATTAGCCATACGGTGTGTGGATCTGCTCTTCCGCTACTGTCTTGACCTGGATTGGACTCCGTACATGCCTCTCTTGTTCAACGAGGTCATCAGTCCACGCTTAGGGAACTTACCGATCGAGACTGCTCAGGGGACATCTGCATTACTTCATCTATTCAGCACCTGGGCATCGAATCTAGCAACCATTCCCTTCTTAAACCGATATGATGACACCTTGCTCCCTGCGATTGGGAATTGCTTGACGATCCCTTCCGCTCGGGACGAGGTCAAGAAGTTTGTGCTCAATGAAGTCCTCGGCCAGATATGTGATACTATTGCAGGAGCTGACGGAGAAAGTGAAGATTTGGTATCAACGGTTGTGCAGCCGCATATTAACGGCCTGCTACTTGCGCTGGACAGCCTGCTTCGCAGCAATCCATCAAGAGCTGTTCAAGATGCTGCAATATCGACGCTGTCCAAGATGTCTGCTTTTGCAACTTCACCAGAAAGTGCAAGCATGCTTATGGCTCCGCTAACGTTGATTATACGCCAACCCGCAGAGAAAGTCAGCCCGCATACCAAAGGAAACCTCCTGAAAGCACTTCTCAATTTGCTGCGAGTTTCACATTTGAAGGCTGGCAATAAACTGCATGAACAGGTTTTCAACGCTGTGTCTCCCCTTTTCAATTACTTCAAGGACAGGGCAAATCGTAGCCTCCTCATTGAAGTACTTGAACAGCTCGCCGTTGACGACAGTGGATTGCAGATCACGGTTCCAATCTGTGCAGACCTGAACGCGTATTCCATTTCTAGGCTTGATGAGGTAGATTACGACCGGCGTCTGCGTGCTTTCAACATTCTTTTGGAATCTTCTGCGACTTCATACTCGGTGATCCAATGGACACCAATCCTGCAGAACGTCATCTTCTTCTGTCGCGAGGAGGATGATTTCGCCATACGTTCGAATGCTGTAGCAGTGCTTAAAGCTTTCATTCAACGATCATCTGCGGAGATGGATACGCTGTTGACGGCTCTACGGAGAGATGTGATCTATCCATCGTTGAAGCGAGGCCTGAAAGCTCCCTCGGAGTCTATCAGAGCTGACCATCTTACGATGATCGGGACTATCATCCAGCATGACCAAAGTTGGTCTGAGGTCAGTGATATGCATGGTCTACTAGCCAACAATGACGAAGAAGCTTCATTTTTCACCAATGCTTTACACATCCAACAGCATCGCAGACTTCGCGCCTTGCGCCGACTAGAGACCGACATTAAGGCTGGAACCATTTCCAGCACCAACGTCACTACTATCTTCTTGCCACTGCTCGAGCACTTCATCTTCGATCCGGATGAAGATCCGACAGCGCAGAACCTTGCAGGACAGGCCATCATCGCTGTCGGTGCCTGCCTGGAAGCAATTGAATGGGGACAGTACAAAGCAATCTTCCGACGCTATAAGAGCTACATGAAATCCAAGCCTGAGATGGAGAAAAGCGTTATAAAACTCCTCAGCGCGACTGCTGACAGTCTATATCGTTCGGCGGTATCCAACAGCAAGGAAACCCCAGCATCTTCGGAATCTGCCCAAGTACAAATGACGATAGACAAGTCACTGCTTTCTAGGACAATTCCAAATCGAGAAAAGCTGGCCGATGAGTTGACGGCAAATTTCATCCCGGATCTGACAGCTTTTGTACATCAAAAGGATGAAGCAGAGATGAGTCTCCGTATTCCCATTGCAATTGCAGTTGTAAGGCTGCTTAAAATCTTACCTCAAGAACGAATGGCGCTTCTACTACCTCCTGTGCTTCTCGACATTGCAAACATTCTCAAAAGCAGAGTGCAAGAGTCGCGTGACACTGCAAGGCGAACGCTTGCAGAAGTTTCTTCGATCCTCGGCTCTTCTTGCTTAGGGTATATACTGAAGGAACTACGAACGTCATTGGCAAGAGGCTATCAACTCCATGTTTTGTCCTACACAGTACATTCCTTGCTGGTCTCTATGGTGGATGGTCTCGAGCCAGGTGAACTTGATTACTGCTTGCCCAGTCTTGTTGCGATTGTGATGGACGATATCTTTGGAGCCGTCGGGCAAGAAAAAGATGCAGAAGACTACATCAGCAAGATGAAAGAAGTCAAAAGCAGCAAAAGCTTTGACTCAATGGAGCTTCTTGCAAGAATCGCTACTGTTGCTCATCTCGTACAACTGGTACGGCCAATACAGGCTCTACTTAGGGAGAATTTAGGCGTCAAACAGGCCAGACAAGTTGATGAACTTTTCCGGAGGATAGGCGTGGGCCTGTCGCGGAATTCTCAAGCGGGCACCAGGGAAATTCTTGTGTTTTCATATGAGATTATACAAGAGTTCTACAAGCAGAAAGCAGACGATAGTCAGAAGGAAAGACCGACAGTGAGAGAGAACGAGGCACGGTTTTTGGTCGATCTCAAAGCTCGGCGGCAGATGAAGCCAGGGAGTTCGGGCTCTGTCTTTGCATACAAATCTGTACGCTTTGCTTTAGACCTGTTAAGATCCGTGCTCCACAAACATAGCGACCTTATGACGGTAGAGAACCTTCACGGCTTCGTACCGATCATTGGAGACGCACTCGTGGAGGGACAGGAAGATGTGCGGATGTCTGCCATGCGACTCCTATCAACTGTTATCAAACTTCCTCTGCCAGAATTGGATGATAATGGCCAACTCTATGCGATTCAAGCCGTCAAAGTAATCAAGGATTCGACCGACACAAACACCGAGTCATCACAAGCGGCTCTGAAACTTGTTACTGCCATCCTCAGAGAGCGACGGCAGATTGAGATTCGAGACTCAGACCTCGCCTATCTTCTCCATCGCATTGCTCCCGATCTTGACCAGCCGGACAGACAGGGAGTGACCTTCAACTTCGTCAAAGCCGTCATGGCCCGTAAAGTGGCTCTTGCGGAATTGTACGATCTGGTGGACCGGATAGGTGCAATGATGGTGACCAACCAAACTCGAGCTACACGTGATGCTGCTAGGGGTGTTTTTATACACTTTCTACTCGACTATCCTCAGTCAAAAAGCCGCTGGTCCAAACAGGTAAAGTTCCTTGTCAAGAACCTGGACTACCCGTATCCAGAAGGGAGACAGTCGGTCATGGAAGCCGTTCACGGACTTCTCTCGAAATGTGGTGATGAAACCGCCCAGGAGCTTGTGGCTTCATTGTTCATTCCAGTTCTGCTCATCTTGTCGAATGACGATTCGACGCAATGTCGGGAGATGGCTGCGGCGCTATTGATCCAATTGTTCAGCAAAGCTGATTCCGAGCAGCTGAAATCCTTTTTGGGATCCCTCAGGACATGGGTTGAACAGACTGACAATACCGCTCTTTCCAAAGCTGGTATGCAGGCCTACAAAATATACTTCGACGCAGACCTACCAGGAGCGAAGAAAGAATTGTCGTTCATCAAATCGCGCGTTGAAACTTTGCTGGAAAATGACGATGGCGAGCTGGACGAAGACTCCTGGGAGCCGACATACTACGCCTTACAGTTGCTGGTCAAAATTTGCAGTGTTCATCCAGAGGCCATCATGTCTAAACAGCAAGGCAAATTGTGGGATCAAATTCGCCGAATGATTGATCATCGTCATCAGTGGGTGCAACATTCGGCCTCGAAGCTGATCGGAAGCCTCTTCCATGACCTAGGTCGCGCGAATGCAGAACGTGGTCTTCGGGATATACCACTTGCCAACAGTCACGGTATGAAATTAGATGCTGAACACATGCGGCACATTATGAGATCTGGTCTCCGCATCATACGCAGTCCACAAACCGGTGATGAGCTTAGATTGCAGACAGTCAGGAATCTCGTCTTCCTGGGGCGGTGTTTCACCGTCAATGACCTATCAATCGAGGTGAGAAGGAAATCTACCGCTGAAGTTGAAGGGGACAAGGACGAGGATCGTGAAGGCGACAAGAACAACGATCAGGAAGCCGATGGATCTCATGGTGAAAGCGGACACTCCGACGTGGAAGACGAAGCCTCAACATCGACCATCTCCGCCCTCGAATTCCTCCTCACAGCACTCTCCACCATCCTACGCCGTGAGCCGCGCCAACTCAAACCATCCTTCCTGCACCCCAAACTCTCCGCCCTAACCCTCCTCGGCGCCCTCATCAACATCCACCCCTCTCCCATCACCCTCCCCTCCCTCCCCCCTTTCATCGACCTCCTCTCCCCCCTTCTGCATTACACCTCCCCCACCCTCCCACCACCCCGCACGCCCGACCAAACCTTCCAATCAACCTACGCCACGCTCCTGACCTCGTGCGCCGAACTGCTCGAGCTGCTGCAACAAAAGCTCGGCTCGAAGCTGTACGTCGAGCAGCTCGCGATCGCGCAGCGGGCGATCCGGCAGAAACGCGAGGACCGCGGGCGGAAGCGGAAGGTCGAAAGGGTTGTCGACCCGGAGGCGTATGCGCGGGAGAAGAAGAGGAGGAGGGAGGGGGAGAAGAAGCGGAGGAAGGAACGGGCGGGGGAACAGAGGGGGAAGAGGAGGGGTTATTGAACCTGTCACGTCATGTCGTGTCGTTTGTATCTATTGTTTGTTGTCAATTAAAAAATCGTGTGCATGCAATTAAAATTCTCATTCTCATCTTCAATTTTTCCCTCCCATGTGAAGACTACTTAATCTTCCCTCTACTCATCACGTCTCCAAATTAATACTCCTCCCAAACCTCGCATACAACTTGACTTTGAGTTCCTGCATCTCCTCCCTGACCCCCTGCAACCTCTCCTCGGCGTCTACAATCTCCGCGTCGATCGCGGCCGTCGCGTCCGAGAGCATTTCTTGCGCTTCGGCGAGCGGGATGTGGATGAATGTGTCGCCGATTTTGTAGCTAGTAAAAGGAGAAGGTTAGGATGGGACAGGGAATGGAAGAAGGAGAATGGCATACGGGATAAGATCATCTTCGTCGGCGAGAGAAAGGTCCAGTTCTGTCGAGATTTCTTCGAGGTCTTCTTTATCTTTCTACTCTCGCCATCCATTAGCCTCTCTTCTCCTCTCCTCACACACACACACAACTCTCTCTCTCTCCACGATCTCTAGAAAATTTGACACGTACCGTCTTCCCACCAACTTCCTCAACCAGCGACTTTTCTTTCTGGTGTAAACGGCTGAATTTGTTGATGCGGTCTTGATCTTCGCGTGTGACGGTTGCGTCGGCGAGGCCGGTGTTTGAAGAGGAGGAGGATTCGTCTTCTTTGGAGAGCTGAGGGGGGAAATGGATTAGCTTTTTAAAAAGGGGAAGAGAGGGGGGAAGAAGAGGGGGGAAGAAGAGGGGAGAGGTGTAGTATATTTACCATGCGTTTACTTAACATTTTGGCGGCGGGTTTGAGTGTTTTGAAATTCTCCTCTTCTCTGGTCTTGTTGGTTCTTGTACACACACGATTTCTGTCGAGAATGGAGATTGTCCGTCTCTCTCGTGGCCTGCCTACCCGCCTCTTTGAATAAGAAGGTTCAAATATAAGTCCCTCCCCTTCTTCTTCTTCTCCTCCTCCCTAAGTGCAGGAAAATCAAAGGTGATTAATCGTTTTGATATCTTCTTCTTCTTCTTCTTCTTTCGCTCTTCGTTCGTCGGTCGTCGGTCGATGATTTAATTCAAACTAACCCCCCTTCCCCGCAAAATCAAAACGATTAATCACTTGCGTTCGAAAGAAAGACAGAGAGATGAGAAGGAAGAAGAAGAAGGTAAGTGAGTGAGTCGAATGCTTAAAAAAGGCAACAGGAATATTTTGATCAAGTAGACACACACTTCAAGGGCGGAAGTTTGGGGGTGGTTTTTGAGGAGAAAAGAGATGGAAGACGAGTTGAGTTGAGCTTGGTTTGATATTGATATTATCACCCGCGCCAAGCAAAAAAATGATGATGATGGATCATGGATGACAAGAGCCAAATGAACCTGGTGACCGACCTTATTATTGGTTTATTTTTTTTTGGTTACAGTAATAATTGATATCTTTCTGTTTAAATGAACACCATGTTATTTTGATTCTGGCAAAAACGACCATCATGTTTAGGGTCTCATTCAAGATGGTTCATCGTATCAGTGGCTGGTTAGGTGTTATTGAGGCTTCTTCGCTGCGCAATACGAGTAGGTCACGAATGCAATGTATATTGCCCAGCAGCTATGATATGAACATACAGAAGATAAAAGTGTTTGAAACGCCAGGTGAAAAACGGGGTTTGCTTTGTGATGAGTCCAGCTTCCACGCCTCATCCAATCTAAGAACTATATAATAGAAATACAAACTTCCCCCTTCGTCTGCCTTCTTTCGTCAAACCGCGCTGTAACCGCTTCTCGATCCACCACCTTGTATCGTATCAATGACTTTTCGGGTCCAGTCCCGGAACAAGTATGGAATATCCCGAATGGTGTCGCCGTGTGGAAGGAGATCCCATCCTCGAGCTCCGTATCGGCTGTAGTTGAGCCAAGAACCAAAGATCAAATAGGTAGCTGTGCCCATAAACACTCTGTTCGTCATTAGCAATGATATGCGAAAGGAAGGGTGGTGATATCCTTACATCAATATGAACCAAGTGAAGAAGCCCCATCCGGACTTGCCACTACCATCTTCGAAGTTGTCGAGGCACACTTGTTTCGTCAACCATTGCAGCCGGAGCACATCCATATCTTTGTCTTCCGCCGATGGTCCGTAGCTGACGAACTTGATACTGTTTCTCTCAACCTCATCTGCCTCTTTCTCTTTCTCCTTATCATTGTTCTTGTCTTCGTCGGAGCCTTCTTCTTTTCTCTTGGTCAACCTCCTGCGCTCCGTTTCCCCGTCATCTTCTTCCTCTCCCTCAGGTAGGTCCCCAGCTTTCTCATTCCCTTCATTCCCCGTCCTCTTCTTATCACACAAAAAGTCAATGACAGCCATCTGCGCTCGCTTCCCATATTTGCCTCCATGAAGCTCGACTTGAAGACCATTCCCATTTGCAGCACCACCTTCTTCAGCATCTTTCTTCGCTTGTATCAATTTATAGTTAGGATCTATGTGTCGACCGTCGTGTAAATAGTTTCCGGCAACAGGAATGACGCTCTCGACTTGCTTGACATTGTCGAATTCGTTATGCACCATCTCCACACCACAGACTGTTTCATGGTACGTTAGTCTCATCAAAGATAGAATTCATCAAGGCAGAGCATAACGCACTTCTGGTACCCTTTGGGCACCAATCTTCCTTCGGGATCCCCTTGACTTCTTGTAATGGCGCGCACACGTCAATCGTCCATGTTGTGTTATGTATGGAGGGCGGATGATCTCGGTCCACTACCGTAACAGTATGAGGTCCACGCAGAGGTTTAAAGTCCCACGAATTTCCCTTGTGCAGGACATGGTCGCAGTCAAAAGTCACCGCGGTCGCAAGAGCTGGCAGGAGAAGGAGGAGGGTGGAAGCGGAGAGCGGAGGTGACTTCGGTAGCTGCATGGATGCAGAAAAAGTAAAAAGAGCGACAGTAGAAAGGTAATGTTAGGACAACGGTGAACGCAAAGAGGTCGAGTCGAGAAGGTGTAGTGAGTTGAGATGGATCGCAAGCTGCGGAAAGATAAATGAGTTGTGAATGACGCTGGTCTGTCGGAGCTCACACGATTACCCGACTACGGCAGACTTCTGGGGAGAGAGGCTTGGCGAGGCGTCATTTTCCGTCCCTATCATCTGATTCCAGGCATAACTGACAACATTGATATCTTACCAACGAGTGTTGATGGAAATTACAATAAGCATTCCTTCTATGCTGTTGGTAAGCACGGCAATGGAACACGCCAACTTCTTTCCGTTTAGATAAACAAGAAATTGGTATAGATATATTGATACTCTCGATACAGTAGCAGCGCCTAAGGGGTATTCGCTAAAACCAATAACACAAGCATCTCTCAAAGCTGCGAAAAAGAAACTGCTCCCACGTCTATCCGTAAACCATAATTCATAGGAACCGCCTGCACCAGGCAGCCGATTGGGTCAGAAGATGTATCCAGGAATCACCACGTATCAAACCCACGAGCCAATAACGATTGACCTAACATCACCAGCTGCTGGTTCCAACAGCGAAAGCCAAAACGACCACGATAGCCAACAAACTTTTACTGGGCTCCCCGGTCTGCGTGCTGGCATCACTTCTTACGAGGGTCAAGTTCTGAGCGTCCGCCAGCATCTGCGGGCTGACATGGCCTGTACTTGCCAACTCGTGCAGTTGCTCCGAATACGTTGACAGGATGGTTGAACTCCTACTAGGAGGACAAAACGCAATCTCAAATCCTCCTCCGGAAGGAATGATGAAGGTGCTCGTCTGGTCATCGAACGCGTAACTGTAAGCATCTGGACAGACCTTCTTGGCATGAGTGGAATAGTCTGAGGGCGAGCATTTGCTAGGGCTGTCATGTTTTCCTGTGCAGCAGTACTCTGGTTTACCGTACTTGGCGCAAGCAGAAAGGCAAGGGTTGAAGGCCGGCCGTTGAATGTTGTCGTCGGGATATGGATAGACTCCATCACCCGGCTTGGTAGGCGGGCTCAGTTGAAGCGGCCATGGACACCATTTTCGGACATCGGAAGAGCTAACGTCTGTAGCCAATGGGATCGGGTACGTGGAATTAGTACCAAACTCAGCCGCCGAGTTATTACCAGAGGCGGTGAGGAGTGAGGCAGTTCCCACACACATAGGATTCGTGAGATTTGGGGGAATGTCGGTCAACGAGCCATTGCCTGAAGTACCCAATAGAGATATAATCCCAAGAGGCAGGTTGTAGCCGTCTACTAGAGAGATGTCGTAGAATGTCTGCCCGGAGCTTGTCTCTAGGGTGAATTCGGCTAATGTAGCTGGTACCTCTCCCTAAGACCAGTAAGCAGGCGAAAGTAATAACGAGGGTGGGTAGGACTTACTGTTCCTCTGCATGCGACAGTCCCACCACAATCACCAGTAGTGCAGGCTCTGCCAGGGACACCGTTTGCAGGCGCAGTCCCAGCTGAATTGAAGCTGCAGTTCGTGCGGCCCCAAACACGACCTTGCCAATCCGCGCTGACAGTCTGTCTTAAGGAATCGCCACCCGCCTTGAGCAAGAAGCCCTGCGAAGATGGGCCTGTACCGGCTTGTGTCTGTATGCCCGGATAGATATCCTCTCCACAATGATTTGATACCACCAGAGGAACCTCTGAAGCTCTCTTATTGACCCAATGCAGCGGGTCTCTGCGCATATGATGGACTGCAATCGCGCACGGAAGGCAGCTGATTGACAGCACAGCCAACTCCCAAGATCGCATGTTGCTTTCACTATTGCCGGTATGGTTGTTCGATATTCCACGGAATTCGAGCAATGCTAGTCACTGCTTTGTAGAAGGGTTATGGAGGGGTTGTATGCTGCGCAATGAGTGGCTCTCTGCCAGAGAGGGCACTTATAAGCTGGTTGATGCCGTGAAGGTAGGGCTATGAGAATCCTCAAGTGGCGCAGAGCACGGACTTGCGATAACAATGCGCTGCCGGAGTAAGGTAGGAGCAAAAAGATGAAAGCGGTGGTATCGAGGTGCTTTGCAACAAAGGATAAGAATCATACACGGATGGTCATGAAGAAGGTAGAGGGTCGGTTAACAATAATAATAATAACACCAACGAAGCCATTCAATCAATGAGTGGACGAATGACGCTGTCAGGTACAAGGGTACATTCGTTGCAGCTTTCAGCAAGTTTTAGCCAATGAGTGGGAGAGAGGTACAGAAGGAAGCATGGATGTGCCCTGGTTTCCCATATTGCTAACATAGTAGCTCCAAGGTCTACGCAGATACCGAGGGATCATCAT
The DNA here is from genome assembly GCA_003868215.1 of Pseudophaeomoniella oleicola. Classification (NCBI taxonomy): domain Eukaryota; kingdom Fungi; phylum Ascomycota; class Eurotiomycetes; order Phaeomoniellales; family Phaeomoniellaceae; genus Pseudophaeomoniella; species Pseudophaeomoniella oleicola. The sequence goes on from QWDQ01000087.1 coordinate 31,553, forward strand.
TCCTGAAGAGGATACTGGCGTGCATACTAAAACGCCCGAGCCACATTGTCGAAGGAGATGCAGACTTGGTTTTCTACTGGCGTTGAGGAAAAGTTGGCCAAGTTTGACGGTCATGAGTTGGAACTGGGGCATGCTTTGCTTTGAATTGAATGGTCCAAGTCCAATGATAATTAATTAGAGTAGACGACGCTTACCGTAGTAACGTAACCGCTGGGCGGTGCTTAGAAACGTCCGTAGATCAACCCGTCGTAACTAGATCTTTAGCCGGAACTACCCAATGACGTCGGCGGGGTCGTGCGGGGATGAAATCGCCCTCTTCTCTCTCTCCCTCTTCCTCTCCCTGTCAAGATTTACTCCCAGCGACAACCCTAGACCAGATACTTGTATGCAGAATGATACGTGAAAAGATTCATGATTGTATACCGTTCATATCTGAATGCTAGTGTGCTGTAGAAGACTTTTGATAAGGAAGACAAGATAATGAGATCCGTAAATGTTGAAAATGCATATCGCGAAGGTGAGACGGCGTGCGATAGGCGGCACGTCCCAGAAGTCAATGCCCTTGCACTAGAGCTTCAGGGCATATTGCTTCAGGTACAGATAGTCGTCCATGCATGCATCCACTGTTTCTCGGATGATTTTTGCACCCTTCTCACCATACTTGGCCTTCCAGTCTTCGTCCCACTCATGCTCTGGTTTAGGAGGTTGTGAACTGTGCTTCTTCTCTCGTGCATGCAAACAGGTGCTGTCAATAGCGTCTTCATGGAAGCCTGTCCATTTTTCGAACGCATCCGTCGCTGCTTTCTGGTCATCTTCATTGTTCCAGTCAAGCATATCAGCCGAGTATGGAATACCCAGGGACTTGCAGACAGCTTCGATGTGCTCAGCAGGACTGTCAAGCATGTCGTCAGCATCGAGCACGCAAATATCAACCCCTCCCTTGGATACATCTCCGTTCGTGCGTACTGCATCCGCTTCAGCAGCCTTACGACTTCCCTCGGCGAAGTGCGGCCCGATGGCGCCGATGGAGCGGAGATAGTCGAATACTTGTCGAACTTCTACATAACCAGCCTCGGATGGGTAGAATTCGTAGAATCCGGTAAGCTTATCCAGTGGTGGTATGGTGCACCGATAATAGGACGGGATAGATCTGTGGGGATCCCGAATAAGAAACATCCAGTGAAATGGTTCCAGCATGGTCCTTGGTACGACAGTGGGATTGCCAGGCTCGGATGGCGTAGACCATGGATACAGCCCCTCCCTTGGGCCATCCCCGTTGACGTGTCCATTCGCATTCGAGACCGTGCCAACTCCACGCTTGTGCGACGCGAGCGATGGTGCGATCATGGCTGGTTGTCCCTTGGGTGGTACCAGGTAATGGATGATATCTTTGATGAATACTCTCTTGCCCTGGTCAAGAGTAAGTTGCACTGCACGTAGGAAAGAAACGAGACAACTGCAGCGAATGAACAAATCAAGATGTAGAGTTAGTCGGCCAAAAGTCGGTTCTGTCGAGAAGCTGGGATGGGCTTTCCGCCAATAGTCAAGCAGCAGAGGCACGGTTGGTTGTTGCAATTTAGCATTATACAGATTCCGCCAAGCAATAGGAGGCAGACGTTGCAAGTCAAGTTTGCACAACAAACGCACGAGAAATACATGGTTCAGAGAAATGGTGGAGTCAAACCTCGGATCCCTCACGCTCGATGCGGTCGAAGATGGTCTTGAACGTGGATTCGCTGAAGCCACTGGCCTTTATAGCCTCTTCATCATGGTTGAATCTGGAGCTCAATCGCTCCGGGCCGTAGTAGAAAGCATCTCCGAACGGTTCATGAATACATTGTAGCGTATCACGGCGAGTCATAAAGACCTAGATGGTGTTGTCAGGAGACTGGCCGGGGAGGTTACAAGGGGGATAGTGCAGCATACTCGTTCGAAGGCTGTTGAGCATGCCCGCGGATGGGTGCAGCAGAAGATCGGTTTATCAGACATAGTGGAATATAGGAGATTGAAGCCTCAATAATTGCTGTGCTTCTCAAACTGGATTGTGTTTCTGGAAATGAAGGAGCAGGAGTCGATTGCAGACCAAGTCTGTAACAACCAACGTAACCCGGTGAAGGTCTGAACCTCCAGGCTTTAGGACTTGTTGTTGGGGCGAGGTGGGTAGGAGCCTCTTCAGATCTCTTTCTCTGGTTGACTCTCGCCTTGGTTCTCAATCCAGGCAATTTTCAGCGCTGGAAGTTTCGGACCGTGAGCCGAAGTTGAGAGGAGATTGGAAGAAGAAGAAGAGAGAAAAAAGGAAGAGAAGGGAAGAAGAGAAGAGTCCTAATTAGGGTATTGTAGTTGAAGCCAAAAGGCAAAAGCACATGAAGTGAGACAAGCAGAAAAGGTCTACACTACTACTACTACTACGACGAACTTACTACTGAGTACGTAGTAATTCTGTTCCCAAACATGATGTACTGTACTACGTAGCGACGTAGATTCCTTCAAAGTGCGGGCCTATTGGGATCCGTTTTAGGAAAATATCGATGATCCTGCAAAGAGAACCAGAAAAAAATCAAAAATCAAAAAACTAAACCCCCACGGGCACGGGAGACAGCAGTTCAGATATGAATAATTAACAGCAGAGTTTTCTTTCTCACTGGTTTTTGTCCTTTGCCCACCCACGCCCACACCATCTGCCGTACCGTCTCGCCGTCTAACTACTACTAAGGCATCTAGGTGGGTAATGACGAACACGTGTGGTCATGGTCTAGGTGGTCCCCAAACAGAAAGGTGAGAGCCCAATGCAACGAGATGCTCTTAAGTATGATCATGGGTCCATAGAGTCCATCAGTCTTGGAAGGCGAAGACGAAGAGGACCGAGTTTGGACTTGTGATACAGTAATTCGTATCGGGAATGCTTTACTTGTGATAAATAGTATCAGTAAGTTAATGCTTTACTTGTATCGATAAATAGTATCAGTAAGTTAATGCTTTACTTGTGATAAATAGTATCAGTAAGTCAATGCTTTACTTGTGATAAATAGTATCAGTAAGTTAGTGCTTTACTATGTAGTACGTATTCGTGACACCACTGGTCAGCCGGTAAGTTCCATTACCTGGAATTCTTATCGTAGTAACTAGTAGGTATCTAAGTAGGTATAAGTTATATCCCAGACGACTTCCAGCGTGGTTAAACCGTTAATATCAGCATAATTACTAGAAAATTATTATCTTATCTTATCATCGTTCGTAATGAATATAAATAGTTAATTAATCTACTTGTTACTACGTAGTAAATATTTGTTGCTGCTGCTTCTACTGGGTGCAAGATGCATCAAAGGATGTCTTGACTAATTACAGTATTTAGTTGCAGTATTTAGTTAGTAGTTGTTGTGATCATCACTTGCAATTGCATCATCTTCCAACCGAGAATCGAAAATGGACCAGTTGGACCTAAGCAAAGAAGCACACGATTGACATGACGAAGAATCCGGGACGCTTGTTCTACGTTTTAGACGATATGAACAATGAAGACAGGATCCGGGTTGCTAGGCGTGGTTGACCAGCTTCATGAGATGGGCGTTCACGAAGACATTTCTCTTGCCTTAGGTTCGAGGCTGTCATGTCCTGACCTGAAAATCAGTCTGATCGCGAGCCAGCTGGTAGTTGTCAGAGACCAATCGAGCGGGAAAGTCATCTCTTCTAGAGGGATTGACGGATCTGAGTTTCCCCGTGGCAACAGATTGATGTACTTGGTTTGCTACTTAGATTGTACTTCGCAAGGTTGTCCGTCGATGAAGCTTCTATCATAGTTTCTATCATTCCCGGCAATACTGCCTACGGGGTCTCAACGTGCTTACGTCTTCGATGGGATTGAATTACTACTCAGTGGCCCTCTACGGGATATCAGCATGGTGTCAACACGCTGTCAACACCGGTATTAAGCATTAGTGATGTGTCAATACGGTATTAACACTATGGTAACTCCATTACTAATACCTAATACTATGCTGACACTAGATATATTGACAGCTTTAGGAAGGGCCGTAGGGCTGCGTAGTAGAATTGAAAGTGAGATTGAGTGAATTCACATTAATTAGTGAGAGCCAGCCAATAAGAGATAGTCTTCGCACGAACCATAGATCCATACATTAGAATCTACAACGTCGTATCTGTCTTCGTAGGTGGCGTATGGGGGCCGAAAACAAGGCCATATTTAATGTGCTTGGTGGAGCGACCAAAGCTTACTTCTATTGTACATATCAGTCATTTGCCGGGGAGCAGATCAGTCTACCCCCCGATCGCCTTGTGATAGATCCCAAGATGAAGATGACGACATAGCAACCGAGCAGCCATGTCGACGACAATCAACCAGCGCAAGCGTGCAAGGAAGGCATGCATCCCTTGCCACCAGCGCAAACGAAAATGCAACGCCGATTATCCCTGTGACACCTGCATCACCTCCGGATATAACTGCGGGTACGCCGACGACGACCACACTAGTACTGCGGGTCGAGGCGGGGGCGGGCATCATGCTCCAAACCACCCAACCAAGCGCCTCATTCTCGACGGTGGGAGTAGGAGCAGTATGGCGAGCGGGGCCACCGTTAAATCGCGCAGCCCGGACAGCCAACCCCGTGTAGTAGCGAGAGCTCCCCATGGAGCTGACACCCCGTCGTCCGGCATCTTCGACGAGCAAAAGTCCAGATACACCGGAGCATCGGCGGCCATGGCCTTTCCGCACATCCTGGGCCTGGCTCTCGGTTCCGACAGCCCTCCCAAGATCAACTCGTTCGCTTACAACTTTGGGATCCGCCCCGAGGAGGCTTCCAACGTTTACGGTTTCCTGGGGAAACTTATTTCGGAGGACGAACTCACTTCCTACTCGAATGTGTACTTCTCTGTAATGGGTCCTATCGGCGACTACATGGACCCGAGAATCTACGCCCAGCGATGCCGGGATTATTATCATGGTGCCGGCAGCACCGCGGTCGCTTTTGGCGCTGTAGCCGCTGGCGTCGCTGCTTTCGGGTCGTTCCTATCCCCAACCAGATACCTGCGGGAGTCTGACCTGGTGCAGTACGCGAAAGCCACTCTCGATGATCCAGCCTCCATGCGTATGCTGAGCATTGACCACATCATCGCGTGGGGCATGCGGGTATTGTATCTACGCGCCACAGCCCGCCCTAGTATTGCCTGGATCGCGTCATGCACTCTCATGCACCTTTGCGAAGTGATAGGGCTGCACGAGGAAGAGAACATCAAAAGGATGGCGTCGGTCGCCGGCGCCGCTGTTGTTGGACATGATGCGGACCGGCTAAGGCGGATTTTCTGGATCTCGTGGGCCGGGCATCACATACTGTCCTACGAGTACGATCGTTCTGCTGTAAGATTTGGGGCCGTGACTTGTCAGGCTATCATCCCGATACAAGGGTCCGTTGCCGACCAGTTCGTGCAAGTTGTCCAGATCATCCCGGTGCCTAACTCGCCGTTCCAGCTCGAAAGTCAGCCTCAAACTCCGAGGGACGAGCTATTTGAGCGTCTCAAGGTATTGAGTAAACTCCATTTCACCCATCCGTTCCTGGTGGTGACCAAGGCCGACCTTGCGTTTTGTTTCTATCGCCGCATTTATCAGCTCAAGACAGGCATAACGGACGAGATCATCCAACTCATCATCGACAGCGGTAACGACGCCGTGAAAGCGGCCGAGCAGCTCGCCAACCAGGGCCGTCTCTTCTGGAACGTCATCGGCAGCGTCTTCCAGTACGCCTGTGTCTTGCTAGCCATCGACACGCCGGCCTCCTCCGCCCACATCCCCGCCGCCTTCAAGGGGCTGGAGAATCTCGTCAGCGCGGCAGACACCGGGCTGACCCGTCAGGCCTTGTCGATCGCGCGGCAACTTCTCAGCCTCAATATCGCGAAGAAGCGAAAGGAGCTGATGCAGCTGGAAGCGGTCGTCGTCGAGGCCGGCTACGAACCCTTCCAGGCGCAGCAGCCGCAACCCGATGCCAACGCCACCGCCGCTTTCCTGGACGTTAGCGCGGGTGTGGACTGGGATCAGTTTCTCATCGAGCCATTAAATCTTTCGATTTTCGGTCCTGACTTCCAGCTGTAGTAGCGCGGGAGGAGGGTGGTTTGATCATTTCATCAAAACATGGCGTGGCACTCTCTGGGATGGTCTCAAGGAATTCATTATTCTGTATATTTATATGTACAACTTGCCATAGAAAGAAGATATATCTAACTAAATCAACTGCTCCTGTGTTTCGCTTTTTCCCTGTTCCACATTTTTCGGCGTCTTGGACGCCTGATGCCGTTCCACCAAACAGAAAACCAGAGCGACAAATACACCCAAGCCGGAGAGACCGACACCCATGTAAAGTGCGCCCCGGTATCCTCGTAGAACATTCTTCCCCCCATCATTGACCTGTCCCTCGACCGTGCCGGCAAACCCGAGCCCGATGGAGATGGAGTAGTTGACAAACGTGGTGACCAGCGACGCGGCGAGACCCTGATGCTGCGGCGGCATAGCCCGACTCAGGATGATGGTGCCGGCGGGGAAGGACATGTCCATACCCCAGGGCAGGACGATGATGCCCACGAAAGTCTGCGCCCAATAGATCTGGTGGACCGGTAACGTGGCAAAGATGATGCCGCCGATGAGGAAGAAGGTCATGGAGACGAGCATCACGGTCGAAGTGCGGAAGTGAGTCAAGAACAGACCGGTGTTGACCGCAGCACACAACCCGCTTATGGCGACAGGAACGAACTGGGCAGACGTGAGCAGAGGGGTCTGGCCCCTCAGGAGCTCGAGGAGGTTGCAGATATAGAACACGTAGATACCGAAGCTGGACCAGCCGGCGCTGATGCAGGCTAGAGTGAAGAGGGAGTCTATTTTTAAAACGCCGAAGGGGATAAGGGGGTGGCTCACCCTCTTCTCGATGAGGACAAAGACGACGAAGATGACGATGCCGACAATCATGATGCTGTAGGTGTAAGGTGTCGGCCAGCCGACAACAGGGCCTTGGTTCCAGGCGAAGTTGAAAAGGACCAGGGCGACCACGCCGGTGATGGAGCCGAAGATATCGACACGCTGCCAGATACTGGGATTTTTGCCAGGCTCTGAGTTCCTTGGCGCCGGGGTAGTGGGAATGACAAAAACGCCCAAAGCGGCCAGCAGAAGGCACGTAAAACACATGACCCAATAGGACCAGGGCCACCAGGCCATCTGGGAAAGCAGGCTGGAGAAAACGGCGCCAAGTAGGAAGCCGCCTGGGGCAGTGGCACCGAAGAGACTGAAGATCATGTTCTGGCGACGCCCCTGGTCGTAGCAGCGACTGAGGATAGCGATGGCGTTGGGCAGTAAGCAAGCCGGGCCAATGCCCTGCATGGTACGGCAGAAAATGAAGAAGCCGGGACCGCTGTAGACGGCGACGCCGGCGAGCGCAGACCACAAGCCGAACCAGACGAAGCCACCAACGAAGAAGGGCTTGTGGCCCAAGACATCGCCAAGGCGGCCTGCAATAAGAATGAAGGTGCCGGCCGTGAGAGCGTATCCAGCGGAGAACCAGCTCAGCCGGGCAGGCTGGTTGTCGATACCGAACGAGCGACCGATAATGTGTTGGGGCACGATGCTGATGGCAAGACCGGCTTGCGTGAGGAGCTGGGAGGTGCAGATGACCGCGACGAAGAGCGCTTCGCCGGCGAGGGATTGGGGGCGTTGGACTTTGAATATAGAGCGTTCTTGGAGCTGATGGTCTTCCTCGGTGTTGCTGTCGTGGGTGGCATGGTTGGACACGCCGAGTTCGAAGTCCTCATTCGAGGCTTCGAGGGATGTCTGTGTCGGTGTTGTTGACGACATGTTGTGTCTTTTTCTTTCTTGGAAAGACGTTTTTTATAATTAATCGCGCCGGACTGAGGCTTAAAGACGAATTAGCCCAGCTAGTAAGTCGGGTCATCGTATCGACTTTTGGTCAGCCGGTATGATGATGATGGTGATGGCATTGTTGACTTTGTGTCTTGGGATCAATCATAGGTGTGGACGAGCTCCCACAGAGTATATGTAAACTTGCACTCCTTGAGGTCCGAGACTGGACTACTTCTGCAGGGGCCATGAGAGTCTCACCTCTCCGAGTAATGATTTCCATTCTGATGATCTCAACACTACGGAGGCAGGTGCGGAGGTCTGTAAGTCCGGATTCGAGTGTTGTTTGTTGTCTCAAACTGTTGGCCGCTTCGATATTGGTGCGGTGCGGTGCGGCTATTGCGGAGGGAAGTTAGTCAGGCCGGACCGCTGTCGGGTGAGTAGTGCCAGTGTCCTGCATGCGGCTGCTGCGGCTGCTCCGGCAACCTCTACCGTACCTTGTATCTCCGTCCCATTCTTTCATTCCGTAGTATCCCAGTTCATCATGAGCTGGTGGAGGGAAATGGGTCTTCCCACCATGACAAGGATGAGTAATGCTCGCCGCCAGTTAGTTGCCCCGGCTGTCTTTGGGGGCGGGAAGCTGGAGCCTCAGGTCAGTGAATAAATAGGCCGAGATCGACAGAACGGGGGGTTTCTCGCGCTCCTGCTGACGGTCTCAATGGCATAAAAGTATGGCTCTGTAGACACTTCAGTCGTACGGTCAAGATTGGGTCTGCAATGTATAAATGGGCAGCCCGTGCATTCTCTGCTCTGAGGAGGAATAGCCGACACTCACAAGCCCAAACGGCAAAGATAGCTTTCACACCTCGATCACCACAATTGACCACAACCACTTCCTGTTATTCATCGGTTCAACATCCTATTCAAAAACAGCCAAAAATGCCCGAGTACGCCAAGAACCAGCCCGCCGGCTTCAAAAACGCCGTCGAGAGAGTCGCCGTTGTCGGTGTAAGTATATCCCTCAACAGCACCACATGCACAACAAACTAACAAACACCCTTAGGCCGCAGGCACTGTTGGATCCAACATCGTCGCAGCTCTCTTGAAAACCGGAAAACACACGGTTACGGCTATCTCCCGCAAAGATAGCAGCAACAAACTCCCCAAGGGCGTCCTCGTCGCCTCGGTTGACTATGACGATGAGGCCACCATTGTCGCTGCCCTGGAGGGCCAACAATTCCTGATCATCACAATGGCACCCACCGCGCCCCGGGACACCCATAGCAAGCTCGTCCAGGCAGCCGCCAAGGCTAAAGTCCCTTACGTCATGCCCAATAATTACGCCGGCGACATTGAACAAGTCAAGCTCGGAGAGGAGATCATGCTGGGCCCCGTGGCCAAGGCCAACAGGGAGGAGATTGAGAGGCTCGGCATGCAGTGGATCACCGTGTGCTGTGGGTTTTGGTACGATTACAGCCTAGCGGGCGGCGAGGCACGCCTCGGGTTCGACTTCGACAAGCGCTCTCTCACGATCTATGACGATGGCAACACCAAAAACTCGCTCTCGACTCTGTCGCAAGTCGGGCGCGCCGTGGCCACAGTGCTGAGCCTCAAGCATTTCCCCGACGATGAAAACGACAAGACTCTCACTCTGTCGGCGTGGCTGAACAAGCCCATCTACATCACGAGCTTTGTCGCCAGCCAAAACGACATCTTTGCGAGCATCAAGCGCGTCACAGGCACTAGTGACGCCGACTGGACGATCACCCACGAGGACACCAAGACGCGATACGAAGGTGGCCTCGCGCTCGTCAAGCGTGGTAACATGGCTGGCTTCAGCAAGCTGCTCTACGCGAGGGGGTTTTACCCGGACGATCCCAGTGATTGCTCGGCCAAGGCGCAGAACGAGCTGCTGGGTTTGCCCAAGGAGAACATCGACGATGCTACCCGGGTTGGAATCGATCTGGTCAAGGAGCTGCAACAACGTCCTGAGCGTATGGCGGCATAAGGGAAAAAGAAAAACAGCAATCTATCTAGCTAGCGAGTTCAAAGTTCAATATAGCATGTCACATCTCTCCACTTATCTCTTTCCTTCCTCTTCCTCCATATCACTTTCTTTCTTTTCTTCTTACCCCTAACAAAAAATAATACGTAAACCTCCCCCCTTTCATCTCATTTCCTGGTCTATCCGGAATCCCAACAAGGTTGTAGGAAAAATAAAGGGCTTTTCCCCCGTCCGTTTAGTTGTACTCAAACGTTTACATACTTAATCGTAACCCTCCCTACCACTTATGACTTAGCTAGGTACCTAACCTACATACACGCACCTTGAAATATATTGTTCATCGAAGAAAACCTCAAAAGTCACGAGGAGAAAAAAATTAGTATCATATACTATCTACTTGGTTGGTTTATTTTATTACTTAGAAGTTATACTACATATAAATTCAGAGTAGTAGAAATATCCTCGACAGTGAAACTTGGTAAGGTAGGTACCTACTTGGATTGAACCAAGTCCTAAAACTTATATACGGTAAATAGAAGTATATACTCCTCTACCTAGTCTAAGTAACATGTTTTATCTTGCGAAGCCAAGCTATTGCAGAGAAAAGGATTTCTAGAGAAAGAAAGTGCAGTCAGATTCCAAAGTTTGGTCCAATTGCTGAGCGTGTTCTTTTTTTGCACAGAGTCTAAGACTGAGCAGCGTTGATGATATCTGGAAGCAGGTTGAGAGTGTTGTTCCAGACCTGGGTCGCGCCAACGACGAACAAAGAACTGATATACCAAGTGTTCCTGTGACCCTGGAGACCATTCATCTTACCGTACCAGCCATCGGCAATGTCCTCGATGGGAGGCTGCAGATGGAACTGGGAGAAATCGTGGAAGTCGAGAAACATTGGCTCCAGGGCCGTGGCGTTGTTCTGAGTCTGCAGCCATTTGATGGTGCTTCGAGCAGTGCCCTCAACCTCTGCCTGTGTTGTGGGCTCGACTGTGTTGTACCAATAGAAATGATACCCAGAAGAAGCAGCAGAGGCGATCTCAACGACACCGGGAAGTTGGGGAACGTGGAACATTGTGTCCGCGCCGACGTTGGTATAGGCAGCGCCGTCCTTAAGTCCGGTGTTGTTCACGACGCCACCGTAGAAGTGCTTGCCAGAAAGCTTGCTCAGGATGGCCTGCTCCTGCTGGTCGAGATCGAAATACTGGGTGTTGTCCAAGACCGGCGGCATAGCAATGATAAGCTGTTTGGCATTGATGAGCTTTTTGCCAGATGGGGTGTTGGCCACAAGCTGCACGCCGCCGTTGCGGGTCGATGCTCGCTGAGCTGCAATGATGGAAGAACTCAGAAACACATGCGGCTTCAATTCGGCCAGAGCGTTAACGAAAATCTCGGAATTGTCGTGATTGGCACTGTGAACACCATTTCCGGAAAACTCGGCCAACTCGACGTCATTACCATCGTTCAAAATGGCAAGAGCGGTGGTGTTTAACGGATCTCCAGGGGTCGCTGGCCATGAGAGACCACCGGCGGTCGAGGCGTAGGAGAGATTGTGCTTGTTGGCGAATTCTGGCCAGGTGAGGAGCAGATCTTCAGCGAAATTGTTGGGCATGTCGATGAGATTTTGGACATAGGGATATTCGTCGAGCACAGCAACATAGTCGGACTGGGGTTGGCTCGGGGTGTAGTTGGTAAGAGCAACTCGGTTGGTAAAGTCGTAATATGAGGGGTTGCCGTAGTTCGTATTCGACGCACTTGCCAGAGGGCTGCCTAAGCGGGCGAAAAAGTCGCGAACGATTGAGGTGTCGAGGTGTATCTGCACGCCAAAGTCGACGTAGGCCCCGGTTGCAGGGTCGTGGAAGGTCCTGGTATTTCCTCCAAGTCGGTCCGAGATTTCGACCAGGGTGAAGGTCTCGTTTCGATCGGCCAAACTGATTGCTGCATAAGTCCCTGCTGCTCCTCCGCCAATAATGGCAAAATCTCGCTCGATGACATCTTGTGCAGCATATGCCGACGGATTGAATTGATCACGAGTGTGTATAGATGCAGCCAAGGCACCCGCCGCGCTAGCAATGCAGAAGAATGTGGTTAACATCTTGCAGATGAGTGGTAAGATGGTGATTGAACTTACTGTGACTTCAGAGATCGACTGCTTCCCCTTCATATATTCACAAGAACCATAACGAGTGTAATCTCTGACTTACTTTCCTCCGTGAGGTGGATATTAGATTCAGGAAACTCCGGGTGCGTAGGGGGCGGAAGGGCTGATCGGAACAATCCAAAAGGCAGCAGCAGCAGCAACTACAGTAATACTACGTAGTATTGCCGGCCCCCAAATTACATGACATGAGACATGAGCTGGACCATCTCGCTGAGCTTGACACCAAGAGGAATAAAAATAGAAAAAGAGCAACTTGAGGCAACGAGATCTCCGAAATGATGTTGGGAAATTGGATGGAATTGGGCCCCCGTTCATTACCGAGGCTGGACTCCCACTACACCTGGTGCCTGGCCTGGTGCTCAACTTGCTGACCACTACGCGTACATCTCCGAGCACCAGGTCATTTACAGTCCTCTACAGTCCTCCTTACGGCAGCGTACCGAAGTGGGCGACTTTTCTAGACGAATCTGATCACATTCGGCTTCTTGGGAGACGAAGTAGGTTGCGTTCCATGACCTTGTCATCAAACGACATCATGTCGGAGAGGCAGAGGTCCGCAATACTGTCCAGGACCGGACATTCTGTGTACAATCCTAAGCAAAGTCAATCTCTTCCCACTCCCGCCCATTGTCTGGATCAATCTGGTCCTGATATGTTCTCCTACTGTAGTCTCTACACCAGACCCATTGAAAGCCTTGCAATGAGCTCCACGTCCGCGTTCAAGAAAAAAGAGCGTGCTGGAAGCCGGTCCATGTCCTTGGCTGTGATTCTGGTTCTGCTCCCTCCCGTCGGGATTAGGGAGGCAAACGCATTCACGCGAACTTATCTCTAACATCTATTGCACGTAGAATCAAAGACCGGGACTGAAATAAGCTGGGCGACTGCCAAATTCTAAAGGCGTCAATCAAAGATTTTACAGCTTCGACAAGTTCGGGTGAGGAAATGTTACTTGTGTATCATGCATTGTCTGTCGTTATCTAGCCCAGACTTGCTGGCTTTCTTGTAATCTAGTGCAACTGTTGTTTATCATTTTGAAAGCTGACTGCTTCATAACCCAAGCGTCCCGTACCCACTTCTACTTTTCCGATGTTGGCGAGCTCCAAAGCATCCCATTCAGGCCCAATGCTTCCGCTAGAGGCGCGGAAGTGCTCAGACTAGACACTATAGACGGTCAACTCTGGCTTACCAAGCGCAATCAATGTCCAGCGACGTCGTCGGATCTCGTGTTGATCAGAGAGTCGTCAGTGTCTCGTCAATGGGCAATTTCTTGGGCTTCTCGGGATGAGCAGCTTGCTCATCTCCATAGTTCAGGTGGCCCTTCAGTTTATAATCCTCAGGGACACCAGCGAACTTCTTTATGGCTGCCTCGAGGGGCGGAAGGGCATTCATGTGCTGCAGGTTGGCGCCTACTCCCTCCAGTTCCAAGGCAGTCCAGACAAGGATCTGGTGGATGCCTTGAGCGTGATCACCCCAGTCGCCAAACATATGGCCGGTGGCCTTGTGTGTCTCCGCAGCCTGTGTATTCGTCTGTCCACGCTCCCAGAAGAGTATCTAGAACCTCGTGAGATAATTTGTGTGTGAGCCACGAGAGTTGTTGACCTACGGATCCATATGCAGCCTTATGACTCTGGAAAATGGGGCCCAACCTTTGCCAGAGATCTGGATTGATGGACATGAGGAGCGGTTCAGCCTCCTTGAGGATGATGCTCCAGAGCTCCTTGTGTTTCTCCCCGAAAGCGAGCGAAATGCGGACAGGCTGAGTGTTGTAAGCCGAGGGGGCGAAGGAAAGGACTTTGGAGACGATCTCTCGGATACGTTCGTCCGAGAGCTTGGAGGTTCCTGCTAAACCATGAACACTGCGACGGTAAGCCGCGGCTTCGAGCCACTGGTCAGCCGTGATGGAAGGCATTTTGACAGAATGTGGGAAATGATTATTCGGTCAACCTTGGAATACGCCTCATGATAAATATATATACTACGTCTCACGGCAGCCAGAGACCGCATAAATATCAGCCCAATGATCGACACAAAGGTATCCATGCTTTTCGGCGGGTGTGCGTTGGTCATGGTTCCAAGAATCACCCACGCTGGCGATCAGGCGGCTTCGGCGTTTCCCTGTGGCCTGGATAGCTGTGCAGCAAATCGCTGTGATTGGCCCCTTGGCTGCCTGATTTTGTTTCGCGGGTGATAAAAAGTCCGTCTCAAAAGATTTCCCGAAGGACAGACCGAAAGCTGATATAAAATAGCACGGAGGAGAAAATTAATCAAGAGTTCATCTTCTTCTACGACTTTCCGTTATTTGTTTCAAAAGCTGACACACTCTCAAATAGACTACTAGGGCCTACACCGTATCGCATCGCGAACATGGCAGAACTAAAGACTTTGATTTTGCTGTGACGTATTAGACATCGCGCCATCCAAACTGGTCATCAAGTCTGGAGTCTCTGTCTCCCGTGCAGTTTTGTGGATCTGCTGGACAATCGGCTCGATGTCTCGGCTCTTGATAGGCATACGATGGTCGCCTTCCCACTCCAAGAGCGTGGCTTGTAGCGGGTCGCAGTACTCCCGAAGTAGGTCTCGGTGCTGGTCTAGACCGGGGTCTTTTAACCCGTGAACGTGGATCGTGGGTAGCCGCAACATGTGCTCGTCAGAGCCCAGAGTGAGCCAAGCCGGAGTGGAGTGGGTGAACGGTGTGGCGGCGTCGACCAATCCATGCGGCTGGGGCAGGTCAGGCATGAGCCATACCAATGGCCCACGACCAGCGAAGAGGACAGCGAACCGGAAGCTGGTCACCCCGCCGCACCTCTGCTGCCGGTAAAGGATGCTAGCTGCCACCTTTGCACCCTGGCTGAATCCCAATAGGCCAACCCAGTCTCCTGTGGCCCCCTTTGCATCGTCGGCTGCCATAGCCAGCGCAAGAGCGGCGTCGATCCCTGCAGCAACATCCCGAGGGGTCCAGATTCCGGGCATGCGGTGATCACGGAGCCAGACCCTGAAAGGCCCGTGGTCCTTGTAGACAGACTTAACATCCGGCCCAGGTTCCACGGTGGTGAATGGAGCCTGTGCGTAGACAAAACGAAAAGAACTTCCGAGACGCTTCTCGAGCACACGGCACTGCATACGGAAGATAAGTGCGTTCGTACCCCCGCCGTGGAGACAGAGAATGCGCGGCAGATGGATCGTCGCTGTGTCGTTCATATTGGGGGTACCTGGTACAGGCGGACTGGAGAGGGGGCTCCGGACAAGGTCGTACTGTCTGCAAATGATGTGTTAAGTCGCATGGAAGAAGATCGCAGAATAGTAATATCCTGACTCACTTAGAGGCTCTGCCGTGACACTGAGAGGAGAGGGCTATAGTGTACCGCCGGTTACAGCCTTGAGAAGTTGTGCAGTAAGTCGCCATTCTTCTACTTTTCCTGATTGCTCTGTTAGTTGGGCAATCTTAATTCCGTTGAATGATTCAGCTGGAGTTATAATAGTCCGGCGTCATATGTCCACACTCCCTATATCACCTTTTGCGGCTGCGTGCTGACGATAACTTCACCCCATATCAGTTTGGGGCCGGGTGTGTAATAACGGTGTAAGTTATATCGATATCGTGGCATTGACCAACAACCCGTTTCAACAGAGCCTTTTTCTTCTAATTAGTGTCTGTCCCCTGCAAAGGTTCAGCTTTCTTCATAGTTGTCCTAGCTCATATAGAGTACATATAATGGCAGTATAGTGATAGTAGTATATAATCTTCGTTCGTCGTTAAGTTTCTGAACGTGGCGTCTTGGAACATATATCTACTTGGTAGCCAAAAGGAGGTGAAAATGAGGATATGTGTAGGGTTTGCTGGCTTCCTGTGGACGCAGAGGGTGTATGGCTGCGTGTCATCAGGCGACGCACATTGATTGTACACTCAAATGCTCATACCCAGTCGAAAGGTGAAGACACCTTATATGGTTGAGCGCTTGATACCGACTCTGAACGGGGAGGTGCTGAGGTTGAAATGTTTGATTGTTACAGTAACTTTGCGTGATGAACGCGAAGACCGATTCTGCCGGTCGGTAAAGCTTTCTCTTTTGGCCAAGTCTTGTAGAGACAACCTCACTCTCACCTCTGACATCCTCATGTATTCTCTAGTGGCTTCATGGATTCTAACCTTCCTGAGATCTCTATTATAGTATTTTGGATAGTGTTTTCTATTTCTATAAACATTCTCTATGCTAAATGCAAAAATACCTACACAAATCAGACCAACACCAACTCGAGTTTAAAGAAACCCATAGGCATCTATCAGTTACTAAGAAAACCCATCGCTTTCCAGGACGACACGTATGACCGCACCACCTCAGCACTCACTGGCCCTTCGCCGGCCATGGTTTTGGAATGCTCAATTGATCGTTGCGTGTCCAAAACGATACCACCGCAAGCCATGCGCTCAAAGTGGCCCTCGAGGAAGCCCAGGGCGAGGGCGGCTGGGTTCTCCGCTGGGGAGAGAGACGATTTACGAACCCGTTTAATCCACTCCCCGAAGGGAACGATGCCGTGAGGAGGAATATCCAGGGCAGCCGCCAGAAACGTCGTCATCTCCTTCCACGGTTGGCCGACAGGGTTGTCGACGTGATAGACCGGATACGCCTCTGTCGCATCATTGCGGCTCTCGATATTCAGCAGGTCGACCATGACGCTGGCGGATTTATCTACGGGCAACCAATGTAGCACGCCTCGCAGGTCGGGCAATGCCTTGAGCGCCTGAGCGCTTTTCACCACAAAAGCAAAGTGCTCGACTGGGTTCCAGAAGCCGCTTGTGGTCGACCCGGAGATCTGACCCGGCCGCACCACCATGGCCCTGAAGAGCCGCGGGTGACGGCGTAACGTGTCAGTGAGCATGCGCTCGCACACCCACTTGCCCTCGTTGTAACCGCTGGGCATCACCGCGGCCATGGGCATGGCCTGCTCGAGCACATGAGACTGGGCTGAGAAGCCAGTCACGCCGATCGAGGAGATAAATTGGAAACCGATCCTGCGTGGCTCGGTTCCTACTACTGCCATGTCGTGCGCCAGGTCCAGCAGGTTCCGCATCACCTTAACCTGGGGTTCAAAAGCTTTTAATGGCCGCGTTGCGCTCATGGGCCACGCATTGTGGATGATGTGGGTGCCGTTCTGCGCCAGCCAGGTGTACTCCTGGTCTGATAGACCGAGCTGTGGCTTGGAGGTGTTGGTACCGTATACCAGCAGCTTCTCATGTGCGGCTGGTGACAGGTCGATGCCCCTCGAAGATAGCGCCTCTGCCTGCCGCTTGTCGGCGGGTATGTCACTAATGGCGCGGTTGATGCAAACGACAGTTGCGACGTCCGGTCGCTCGGCGAGTGTTTGAACAATATGCGACCCAAGGCTGCCCGAAGCGCCTGTCACGACTACCACAGCTCCGGCACTGGGGCAGATGCCAGTAGTGCCGTTCACAGCAGCTGCAAGTGCGGCCGACTCCCAACCGCTCGTGTAGGCTGCCACTAGGCGTAGTGCCTCTGCCTCACGGGCTGCTACATCACCCCTATTAATTACCACTTTGGCCGCTGGGACAGGTGAATCACTCACCGAATCCTGACTTTTGCTGGTAAAGTCCGAGGCATCATCCGGAGTAGAGAGATCAGACGATGTGTCTTCATCCCCGGATCCTGAGAATGTAACATCACCCTCTCCGGTTGCCGTGTCATCGTCGCTGTCATCGTCATCCTCTTCTTCCACGTCCTGCCCACCTCCAGCCCTCGCCAAAGCATTCGACACGCAGGCAACGAACTCGCGAAGAGTGGTTGCTTCCATCGTCTCTGTACGGTCGAGCGTGCAATGCAAGGTGATCTCGATCTCGCGCGCCAGCTCCATGCCCATTAACGAATCAATGCCCAGGTCAGCCATCTCACTGTCGAGGCTTATCTCGCTGGCCTCAATGCCAGAAACTATGGCGACCACATCGCGCACCTCGTTTGTGATATCGCGCGGCCGCCCACTCGCAGGCTTTATCTTTTCGCTATTGGTACTCTTTGACTTGGAGCGGGATTGGAGGGGCGCCAGTTTCTTTGCACTTGCCGCATTGACAGGCGCTTCAAGAGTGGCAAGAGGTTGAGTAGACGACGGTAGAGATGCTGCGGTGCTTCTTAAAAATGATTTATCTGTTGTCACCCGTGCTAGGATTTTGCTCATCGTCGCCTTAGGAATGCGGACATACTTCAGGCCCATTATGACCTCAGCCAGGGCACCCGTCGAGGCATCAAAAATGAAGACATCCGTCACGTAGGCCTTTTCGCTTTGGCGCGCGTGTCGAGCGAGCACATGCCAGACACTAGGGCCATGCTCATGGCCATCAGTCACCGTCTGAGCCTTGGGCGAGCGCATCACCAGTTCGAGGCCTGTGGCAACAAACATGTCGCTCGCAGGGATGTCCGTCAGTAGGTTAACGTACATGCCTGCAACTTGGCCGTACGAATCTGCCTTGGGAACATCAAGCCAGGTGTCGCCGGTGTGGCGCTTGCGTACGATACCCGCGCTCTCGCCGTTGTCGCGGCCCACCACGTACTGCACGCCGTGGTACACGGGGCCGAAGTCGACAACTTCTTCGAAGGCTCGGTACACGTTGCGACCTCGAAGCGCCTCCACGCCCTCATCGTTCGGGCCTAACGCCAGAACGGCTTCGCACTGCGCGTAGCTGATCACTCGCTCCCAGCGTCCGAACTCTTGGAGAGCGGCTGGGTCGGATGGCGAGCACATGTTGATGCGACCCTCAGCGTGCTTGTCGTCGGGAGAGGAAGCGCTGACGCTGTGGATTGTCCAGTACCATTCTGTTTCAGCTTTATTGAGCGGCTCAAGGTCGATGTAGTAGTCGCGTGTCGAGTCAGCGCAGACAGGCGAATGGCTGAGCATATCGCGAACTATCGGCGAGAAGCCATTCGGTCTCCATTCCGGATTCAGGCTGAAAAGGGTCTCGATGGCCATGTCTATCTCAAGCGTGGCTGGAGCAATGGGTGCCGTCTTCGCGATGACGTGGGTTGCGAAAAGGCGCTGATACTTGTCTGAGGCTGTGTTGATGCGGAAGCGAGCCAGCTTTGTTTTCTTCTTAGTGCTGCCGCTCTTGTGCTCCTCAAAGCCGATAAAAGTCCATAGATCAAGGGTCTTAGGGTTGACTTGTTCTTGTTGTGCCTGTTCCGCCGCCGGAAGCAGTCTATTGCCCCCAATCATGTTTTGTGCGACCTTGATAGCCTGCTCGATTGGCGACTTAAGCTCGAGCCAATGGCGCGTCTTTTCGAACTGGTACGGCGGCAGGAGGAGCTGTGCATACTCACCGGTCTGTAACCGGTGGTGGGCCCAGAAAGACACACGTAGGCCCTGTTTCCAGAGATCTACAGTTGCATCTGTGAGCTTGTCGATGCCCTTGTTGGTGTTGGTGATGGACACGGATTGGAAGTGGAGCGTATCAGAAAGCGCTGGCGCCGTCTGAGCAAGTGCGCGCGATGCCATGACGGTGATGGTCGAGTTAGACCCTGCCTCAAGGAAGATGGCCTGTGGATGCCTCTTTGCTAGCCGTTGTACGGCGTGGTTGAAGAAAACCGGCTGGCGCATGTGGGAGCCAACAAAGGTCCAGTCCAGTCGGGCGGCTGGGTCGCCGTGCTCTGTGGCACGTTCTATCGGAATGACGGCGTCGTGGAAGGTGACTCCTTTGCCAACCTCTCCGAGGTGGCTGAAGATGCTCTCTACCAATGCCGAGTGGAAGGCATTAGTGACGTTGAGGCGCTTGCTCTTAACACCCTTGAGCGCGCTGTCCTTTCTAGCGAGCGTGTTGGCAAAGGCGTCGATAGCATTTGTCGATCCAGCGACAGTGAAGTTGCGAGGACCATTATAGCAGGCGATGCCAGCTGATCCGTCGGATCCGAGGTTCGACTCCTTCAAAAGATCATGCACAAGTGCTTCGTCAGCCTCGATGGCCATCATGGCCCCCGGATCAGGTCCCCAAGCGCTCTGCACTAGCTTAGCCCGACCGGCAATGACTTTGACTGTGTCTTCCAGACTCAGCACGCCCGCTACGCAGAGTGCTGATATCTCACCAAAGCTATGGCCCACGACGGATACCACCTTGTTGGCGAGCCCGCAGTCTATCCAGCTCTTGGCCGAGGCATACTGTATGGCAAACAGCGCAGTCTGGAGCTTTACTACATCCTGATAAGGTTCGTAAGAGAAAATGTGGGGATAGATACTGTCTAGGCCGTGAGATGTGATGGCAGCATCGCACTTATCCAGGTGATGCCGAAATACTGCTGCACCTTCGTATACTGCGCGGTCGAGCCCAATGAATGTCGAGACCTGGCCTCCGAAACACAGAACGACGGGACGCTCAGACTTCACAGGCACGATGCCGATGCTGGCAGCTGTGTCCTTGGCAGCCGTGGTTGCCTTAGCAAGCTTGTCCTGTAGCTCGTTCAATGAACTGCAGCTGAAGATCAGCCCTTGAGGCAAGCCGGGGTTCGATTGCCATTTCATATTGAACGATATATCAGCTAACTTAGCTTGGCCATCTTTGGCCCCAGTGTGTGAGCGGAGATATGTAGCCAGCGCAGTGCTGTACGCCGCAATGCTACGGACGTCGAGGCCGGAGATCCAGAAGGGCAATCGAGTCGACGATCCCCCCAAGGAGGTTGTAGTAGGCTTGTGAGCCGAGTGAGCAACCACGACGCTCGAATTGGATCCGCAGGCGCCATAGTTGTTGATCAGAGCCAGCTTCCGGTCCCCTGGCCAGGACCGCAACGACGTCACAACATCCATGTTATCTGACGGCTGCGCATGAATATTGGGATTCATGCTCTTGAAGCTAGCTTGGGGAGGGATGAAATTGCCTCGCATCATAAGGAGCACCTTGATGAGGGAGACGATACCCGACGCACCTTCCGTGTGGCCGACGTGGCCCTTGGCTGAGCCAATGGGCAAAACAGTATCACGGAGAGGACCAGCCACAGCGTTACGTATGCTTTCCCACTCAGCAGGGTCTCCGACGGGCGTGCCAGTGCCATGGCATTCGACCAGCGAGATGTCACGTGGGTCTACGCGAGCTTTGCGGATGACGTGATTGAAGAGTGTAGATAGCGAAGGTACGTTGGGAACAAACAGTGGCGTGGTGTTGAGATTCTGGTTGATTCCAGTAGAGCGGATAGTGCCCAGGACCATGTTACCGTCGGCCACGGCGGTTGATAGCTTCTTCAGGAAGACGTAGGCGATTCCGTCGCCGCGACAGTAACCATCAGCATCAGAATCGAAGGGTTTACACTGGCCTGTCGGGCTAATAAAGCTGCCGGCGGCAAGGTTCTGTGTCCATTGCAGGTTTGTCAAGACATTAACGCCACCGCAGAGCGCTGCTGGGACTTCGCCTGACAACAGATCGCGGCAGGCCATGTGAAGGGCCGTTGTCGAGGAGGAGCATGCTGTATCGAACGTCAACGATGGACCCGTCCATCCAAAGTGATGCGACACTCTCCCCGGGATGAAGCTTCTCAGCTCCCCCGTCCCCGTGAACGCGCTGGTGGGATGGCAATGGATATTGACATCGTACTCGTAGGAGCATAGGCCGACGTAAACACCTATGTGCTTCCGTCTTTCCTGCTCAGCTGCGCTAATCGTGGCCATCTCGTTGAAATACCCAGACTGTTCAAGAGCTTGGTACGCCCCTTCCAGCGAAAGCCTGCCCTGCGGGTCTATCGCCATCGATTCGCGCGGGCTCTTCTTGAAGAACTTATGATCGAAAGCATCCGCGTCGCGAATAAAATTGCCGTACCACTTCCTGTCGGGGCCGTCGTTTCCACGGAACAACATGTCGGGCGTCATTCGCTCACGCGTGATGACCTCGTGCTGTGACTCTCCAGTTTTGAGCATTTGCTCAAATCCTTCCAGGTCTTCGCCACCCGCAACCTTGATGGACATGCCCACGACCGCAACCACATCTTCGAAACCTTCTTCCGGCTTGACAGTGGGTCTACTCTCTTCTATGACCTGAACTGGTTCGGAAACGTCGGAGCCCTTCACTGTATCATTACTTTGGGGCTGTTGGTGCGGGGGCACTATAGACTTGCTTATGTCATCCTCAACATCCTCGAAATGTACTTGCTTCGAACCGAAGGCGCGCAGAATGGTGGGTGGCAGAGGGCGATCGAGTCCAAAGGCAATGAGGGAGATGTCCTCTTTATTCGCCGCAAGGTTCGAGACAGTACTGGTCCAGTTCAATTGCTTCGCCAGAATAGAGCGCAGCACCATACCAACCAAGTCGACTTCTTCACCTGAGACTTGCTTCCCCTCGGGGTGGTCGAGATAAGTGGGCAATGCCAGCCGGGCAGCATCCGGAAATTGCAGCTCAGGCATCGAGTGGCACACTTCAATCAAAGCTTCGGTGTGGGCTTCTCGCTCTGCCGTGGGTGTGTGGAGCTGGCCCTTGAAGGCAAGTGGTATGGCCGTGACGCCAGCTGACCTCAGTTGCCTGATCAGCTTGGGCGCGAGGCGCTCCGAAGCCGTCACGGTAGCTCGGGACTCGTCAAAGAGGACAGAGATGTATGCGTCAGGAAACAATTTCGAGACGACGCGCGTCATATCATCGCCCTGCTTGGGGGTTCTCCATGCCGTAGCCAAGGAGACGGACCTGCCTTTGCCGAGCCCCTTAGTCCACTCCTCAGTGGCTCCTACCAGGGCCGCCATCAGCGCCCCGATGCGTAACGCGGCGGCACCGTACTTTTTGAATTCTTGTCGATTGTGGGAGCTGGCAACGGCAACCGCGGCGATCATGCCGGCACAGAAACCCACAGTCTCAACCTTGTTGCTTCCACCCTGCTGCTGCTGCTGCTGCTGCTGCTCCTTCACCAGCTCTGCCTGCAGATCATCCACAACTTTTCCATTTGGGCTGTTGAATCGAAACTCCAGATAGCGCCAGTACTGATCCAGCTGAATAGTGACCATAATAACCCCGATCCAAAGATCTGGTATCTCTGCGTCTGGAGCCAGCGACTCAACGGAGGCAGGGCCATGTCGAAACCACGACTCGAGTTCGGCCAACAGACGAGCTCCCTGCGTTGTGCTGGCCACTTCGGGCATGTTCTCTGTCATGGCTTCCCAGTACCGTGGCAAGCCGGCCAAGGTCTCCAGTATCCATTCTCCGTTCGCTCCATCCACGACCTGCCGTATCTGTTTTTCCAATGAATTTTTACTTTGTGGCCCGATGTGTCCTCCGAAAACAAAGCTCGTCGCTTCACGAACATTTGATAAGGTAGGTAGAGTGGGTGCCATCGTCTTTGCTTAACGTGGCGCGTGTGGGAACGACTAATTGTCTATGTAAATCCAAGAAGAACAGTGAACGATTGAACATTCAGTCGTTTATTCATGCGGGATATATTGATCTAGTAAGGAGATGATGTGAAGAACAACTAAGAAGGGTATGTATGTTTGTTTTACCTGCCATGTCTATCTTCTCTTGTTTTTAAATGAAAGTGATACCTTTCTTTTTCCATTTTCCCTCCCTAACCTCATGTAGAACAACCGATCATTGGCTCCTGCCTGGTTGTCCTTACCGCAGTAATTTTTACGCAGAAAAAAAGGACTTACAGCAACAGAGGAGGACCTTTTAGTTTCAGACACATTTCGGGACAAAATAATAGCGAACTACCTAGACAGCATGACGGACAATGTTACTCCACCAAACAGGTACACAGACGAACGAAATTCCGAATACTGAGAAGTGAAAGGCAGGGCAGAAGAGATTGTAATCTACTTGGTGGAAAAGAGGCCGTCTGAAAGTATGCAGAAACAATGGCTCCAGTAGTTTCAGCGAGGGTAAGGAAGCAAGAAAGCATATGGAGGAGACACTAGGAGTTGCAATAGTCGATCTCGCCGGTCGGTTCGTTGGTAGGTAGGTCTCTTTGCTTTCTTGTATAGGGCGAGAGGGCAGGCTTATTCAGCCAGCTGAGTACTAAGTAAGGTAGGTAGGTAATCTTCTATATCGTAGCTGTATAAGGTCAACAAAAGTATGGGTGCTACGCATCGAATGCAACGCCTTAGTACATCTCGCAATAGCTATTTTGAGGCCATCCGAAGCAGTTCTGAGGTTCTTACCCGCCTGAGCCAACAGCCCCCAAACTGTGAGGTCTCCCAACCTTGGTAGATTGGTGATGACCAAGTCAAGGGGAAATTGAAACTCCGGTTTCAGGACTCAGCAAAAGGGTCCGGTGAAGCATCCTGAGGCATCGACATTTTCCAAAATGACCCTCAACATAACAATATTAAAATGTCAGCTAGGTACTCAAGCAACTTTTGTATTGTGGTGTGTTTATTGTGTCACTTGTTCGCTCGCCCTTTTCTGAGTTGTTTATGCGAGCTTTCTTATCCTGTCTGATCTTTTCGAGTCGACTAACCTCAAACCGACCTTAATTTAACAAAGGCACTGACAGATTTCATTCACATCTTCGCCATGGCGAGCAGCAGCAGCATCAATGGCAATAGCGTTGCACCCTCTCTTGAGGTGGCCGTTGCGGGCGGTGGCATTATCGGCGTGATGACGGCAATCGGCCTGCGTCGCCGGGGCATAAACGCAGTCATCTACGAGCGAGCATCCACCTGGCACGAGGTGAGCGCCGGATTTGCATTCACGGGCGCAGCGAGGGTGTGGATGGAGCAGCTAGACCCTGCTCTCGTCGAGCTCCTGGGAAGCATCAGCCAGAAGACTGACGCCAGCACGAGCAACGCCTACTGGAATGGCTTTCACCCGCGGACCCGAGAGGATGCCCTGGATGAGTCGAAGTCGTTAATGTTCCGGACGCCAACCAACAACCTCAGCTTCTGGGGTTGCGTGCGCTCCCAGTTCCTAAAGGGGATGGCGGCCTTGCTGCCTGAAGGGGCGGCGGTGTTTGGGAAGCAGCTCGTGAGCTACGACGATGACAACCAGAGTGGCAAGGTCATTCTCCACTTCCATGACGGCAGCACAGCGGAAGCCGATGTCTTGCTTGGGTGTGATGGCATCCATTCGACCACCCGGAAAGCCCTGTTGGGCGCAGACCATCCGGCCAGCCGGCCGGGCTTCAGTCACACCGTTACCTACCGCACCATGGTTCCTATCGACGTGGGCGTCGCCGCCCTTGGCGAGAAGGTTACGAAGAGCGCCTGTAATCACTTAGGGCCAGGCGCAGACCTGCTGGTGTATCCGGTTCGTAAATAACCTACCTACTCCGTCCCATTCGGGATTGCTAATCTAAGTATGTAGGTCATGTCCGGAACTCTTCTGAACATCGCCGTATTCGCTTACGAGGCCTCGGAGTTTCCTGACCCCGACAAGATGACGGTCCAGGCAGACCGTAGTGAGATCGAGCAACTGTTCAAGGGCTGGAGTCCACAGCTCGCCGACATCTGGAAGCTCTATCCGGAGAAGGTGGTCAAGTGGGGGATCTTTGATCTGGAACAAAATCCACCCCCAATGTATGCTCGCGGCCGTGCCTGTCTCGTTGGCGACGCCGCGCACGCCAGCACCCCGTATTTAGGAGTCGGCGCCTGCACCGGCGTTGAAGACGCCCTCGTGATCTGCACCCTTCTGGAGTCCGTGCAGCAGAAGAAGCTTGGTGGCGGCGATGCACTGAGAGAGGCGCTGACAGAGGCACTCCAGACCTACAACCAGGCAAGATTGGAGCGTGGCCGGTGGATACATCACCACTCTCGCCAGATGGGCCAGGTGTATCATTGGCGATACGGCCCAACAGGGCGTGACCCGGAGCGGATGAAGCAGAAGCTCGAGGAGAACTGGGCCGCGGTTGTGAACTACGATGTTTTGGCACCGTTGCAGCCTGAACTACGCGAACTGGCGATGCGTTCAAAAAAGGTCTCTCACACTTCTTTTGCGACGGAAGCTATGAATTGCTTGCCACATGCATCCCAAATACCTCAGACTGCAGCGGCTTAATGAAGAGATTACCTATCGAATGACGTTTGGCACCTGGGCCAGGAAGATCGGGAACAATTGCTTACTCAGTGACCACTTTCTTTCAAATATTTATAGTGGTTCAGGATTATCAGGAGTGAGGTAGGTAGATTTGTTAGATGTTCAAACCTGTTATTCTTTTCTTCTTCTCTCTCATTCAAATGTTCCTTCCACACGCACCCATGGCGTCAATTAGATGAAAATTGACTCTCCTACCTAGTAAGAAAAAGAAGAATAGGAGTTTTTAGTATGTGAAGTACATTCTACAATTATATCTACGTACAATCATAGTATACCGGACTCAAAGAGGATTAGCAATTAAGTTGGATTCTAGTGACAATGATATCAGAAAGCTATAGCCAATACAACATTTTCTGTTTGGTTAGGGAGGAGGTTAGATTTATCTTTATAGAGAAGAGAGAAGGATATAATAGTATCGTATCCTAAGAAGATCTTTTATAACAATTGAAGCTTATATAGATAGATCAATTGAAAAGTGGTGGTATAGTGTATCGTATAGTAGATACTTATATATGTTTATATTCAAAGTGTATACAGACTTCTTGCAACTAATCTATAACCTAAGATTCTAATTCGATTGAAAGGCGCTTCATCAGGCACAGCGCTTGATAGATGTATATCAGTTTATCTTTAGGCAGTATCAAAGTCATAGATAATCCATGCCTTGTAATCCTTCACTGGGGTGGTCTCATGATAGAATGATCGCCTGTAGACCAAATATGGGTGGACTTCATGACCTTCAACTTCCAAAGGTCGTCTACCTTGACAGCGTCGCAGTTGTAGAATGCACCAGTGGTAAACTTTTGAGAGTCTGGCTCGTAGCCCTTGCCGAGTACGCAGTGCACAGCCTGAGCGCTGAAGCTCACGCGGGCGGTGGTTTCGGTGTCGACACTCACGCGCATATTGGTGAGGTAGTGAACAGTATCGACACGATGGCTAACGTTCATCCACACCTTGTTCTTGAGCTCGTCATAGCCGTCGCAGACTTTGAAGGCAATGTCAGTGTAGACGTCGGGCGTCACGGCTGACTGGAGAAGTTCCTCGTTGGCATGGTCGATGGACAGGAATGCGCGGTAGCATGCGTCGGCGATGGCGTCACGGTCGCTCAGAGGCGGACCGGCGAGCTTGGGGGGAAGGGGTGTGCCGACCATGGTTTCTATGGCTCCGTGGGAAAGGAAGGGCAAGGGAAGCTTGGTTTCGATGTCGATGGTGTTGAGAAGTTGTCAATGGTAACTTACTTGCTACAGCTGGACACATTCGCCTCATATATTACAGTCAGTCGGGTCAGTCGGGTCAGACGGAGCATACAAAGCTCAAGCTCAACCATTTACACCATCACAGAACTCATAGTATCTCCGTGGCATCAGCGCTCGCATATTGATATTCCGTATATTCCATGAAGCTATGCCAAGACCAGCTTCAGCCAATCAACCACACTCCTGGTGTATTAGTGTTCCCAGCATTTGGCCTAGAGGACAACATCACCTCATGAGATGGTGCAGTAGTCCCAACCACTTGCTTTATCATTCACTATTGTGTACAGCATTGAGATACGCCGGTCATACCATGTCATCCGGAACTACGTTTACCATGAGTCGTCCAGAAATATCCCGAAGCGGGCCTGAAATCAGCCGGAGGAACATCTCTGAGACGGACTTAATATTGCCCGCCATAATGTCTCCTGTTTTAGACCGGTATAGGTATGCTTGCAGTGGGCAGTCATTGTGGATAGCTCGCTAAATAGCTCGACAGGTCCTTCACTCAGGATCGGAGTGCTGGCAACGCCGGTATATCGCAGTCCGTATCGTTGAGTTGGCTGTGACTAAGGCTGAACCAGCCCCCATCTCTACGTGGTGTTATATACACGGATGGCGACTGAGAGCAGCACAATATATTGACTACCTAGTAGACGCATTTTCAATTTCTTTATGGTGTTTGGTATCTTCTGGTATAATCTAGCCCCCTCTACAAAGACCCACCAACTCCTACTGCGAGTCCTGACCACTATCTACTTCATTCCTTTCTGATTCTCTTCACCATCACAACAGGGCCACAGAACCTCGACCAGGTCCAAATTACCTCAATATAATGGACATCGACAACAGCGAGTGGGCGAGCGAGCCCATTGCCGTCATCGGCATGAGCTGCAAATTCTCTGGCGGTGCTAGCAACCCAGACAAGCTCTGGGACCTCATGGCTTCAGGGAAGACCGGCTGGAGTGAGATCCCAGAAGATCGGTATAATCTCCAAGGAGTCTACCACTCCAACCACGAAAGAACCAGCACGGTATGTAATAAGTTTACGTACAGTTGGCAAACAAACAATGTACTGACAACGCGTCCCAGTCACATGTCAAGGGTGGTCATTTTCTTGACGATGATGTAGCAGCTTTTGATGCGGCATTCTTCAACTACTCAGGGGAGATGGCCATGGCAGTCGACCCGCAATTCCGGTTGCAGCTCGAGTCGACTTATGAGGCGCTTGAAAATGGTATATTCTCACTGCTTCATGCCTCTTGATACATTGATATCTAGGTAAACTAACTCGGATTGTAGCTGGCCTACCACTCTCACAGGTGATGGGATCACAGACATCTGTGTTCGCCGGCGTGTTCACGCATGACTACCAAGAAGGAATAATACGAGACGAGGATAGGTTGCCACGTTTCAACGTAGTGGGCACATGGAGTCCCATGTCATCCAACCGCATCTCGCACTTTTTTGACTTCCGTGGCGCCAGTATGACTCTGGAAACGGGATGCTCGACGACACTGGTGGCCTTGCACCAAGCGGTACACACCTTGCGCAATCGTGAGGCCGACATGTCCGTGGTGACCGGAGCCAACGTGATGCTGAATCCGGACACATTCAAGGTGATTGGGTCGTTGGGAATGCTGTCGCCCGACGGAAAGTCATATGCCTTCGATTCGCGCGCCAACGGGTACGGTCGCGGAGAGGGCGTAGCCACCATGGTCATTAAGCGATTGTCGGACGCGCTGGCCGCCAATGACCCTATTCGGGCCGTGATCCGCGAGACGGCCTTGAATCAGGACGGAAAGACAGATACAATAACGACGCCATCCGGTGCTGCCCAGATAGATCTCATGCGGGAATGCTACCGCAGAGCTGGCCTCGACCCGCGTGGTACTCAATACTTTGAGGCTCATGGCACAGGGACTCCAGCTGGTGACCCAATCGAGGCGGGAGCCATGGCCGCTGTCTTTGGCGGAGGCGAAGGCCGTGACAACGAGGAGCACTACCTGCGTATTGGCTCCGTTAAGACAAACGTGGGCCATACTGAGGCCGCTTCAGGTCTCGCCGCCATGGTCAAAGGTGTCTTGTGCCTCGAGAAGGGGTTAATTCCGCCCACTGTAAATTATGAGACCCCCAACCCGAAGCTCAAGCTTGAGGAGTGGCGTCTCAAGGTGATGAGGACGATGGAGCAGTGGCCTGACAGTTTGGTTGATGGTCCGCGCCGCATGTCGATCAACAACTTTGGCTACGGCGGAGCGAACGCTCATGTGATTTTAGAGAGCGCTGACCCATGGACTTTAACATCAGGTTTGGATCTCAACCCTGTCAATGGCAATGGCAGTCACAGTGTGAACGGTAATGGGCATGTCAATGGCAACGGCTATACGAATGGCAGCTTCCACATGAACGATACCACTGACGACACTAAAGTGCTAATCCTCAGTGCGCGCGATGAACGGGGCTGTCAGCAAATGGTTTCAGATCTCAAGGCTTATCTGGAAACGCACAAGTCGCTTGGCCATGAGGCCTCCGAGCAGCTGCTACGTAATCTTAGCTACACGCTAGGCGAGCGCCGGACGCTCTTCCAGTGGGTTGCGGCGCACCAGGTGCGTCTTGAGAAGGATGGTACCCTCGATACCGCCATCCAAGCCCTTGACTCGCCTCGCTTCAAGCCTGCCCGCCGAGCGTCGGATAGTCCGCGCATCGGCATGATTTTCACCGGCCAGGGTGCGCAGTGGTATGCCATGGGACGAGAGCTGCTGACGTCGTACCCTGTCTTCCGCCGATCTATCGAGGAAGCTGAGGCGTACCTGCAGATCTTTGGGGCTGACTGGTCGCTCCTCGAGGAGCTACAGCGCGATGCAAAGACAACAAGGGTCCATGCCACGAAGATCAGCATTCCCATCTGCGTGGCGCTGCAGATCGCATTGGTACGCCTGCTTGAAGCGTGGGGTATCACGCCATCAGCAGTTGCAAGCCACTCGTCGGGCGAGATCGCAGCTGCCTTCGCCGTGGGTGCCCTCACGCATCGTCAGGCTATGGCGACAGCCTACTACCGCGCTATACTTGTAGCAGACGAAACACAGTGCGCACCCGGAACTGCTAAGGGTGCTATGGCTGCAGTCGGCTTGGGTGTTGAGGCAGTGCAGTCCTACCTCGACAGGCTGACGAAGGAAAACGGTAAAGCTGTTGTTGCATGCGTCAACAGCCCTCAGAGCGTCACCATTTCCGGTGATGCTGACGCCGTTCAAGAGATTGAGGACTTGTGCAAGCAGGATGGCGTGTTCGCTCGTCGTCTCAAAGTCCAACAAGCATATCACTCACACCATATGGATCCCTTCGCTGATGCGTACCGGGAGCACCTTCGAATCGAAATGGCTCGGGGTGTAATGCAAAGTGGCAAGCAACATCTGCAGACAGCCAAGCAAGAACTTAAGGCGGTTTTCTCGTCGGCAGTCACTGGTGGACGTCTCACCGACATTAAGGAAATTGCCAATCCCGACCACTGGGTCGGCAGTCTGGTGCAGCCGGTCGAGTTCGTGGACGCCTTTACCGAAATGGTGTTGGGCGATCCGGATGACCCGACAGGCAGAAGTGTCGACCTACTGCTCGAGGTCGGCCCTCATACGGCGCTGGGGGCCCCTATCCGCGAGATCTTATCCCTGCCTGAGTTCGAGAGTATTGAGCTCCCATACTGGGGTTGTCTAGTACGTGATGAACACGCAGGCGACAGTATGCGATCGGCCGCCATCAACCTGTTTCGCGAAGGGCAATCCCTAGTCATGAACCAGATCAACTTCCCTGTGCCAGCGTTTGACGACGAGAGCCCTCAGGTCTTAACGGATTTGCCATCATATCCCTGGAACCACACTATGCGTCATTGGCAAGAGTCAAGAGTCAACCGCGCCATTCGCGAACGTAGTCAACCACCTCACGAACTACTCGGCATGCCCGTCGCCGGTAATGATCCCAGCACGTCCGTGTGGCGCCGTATGTTACGCGTTACTGAAACCCCGTGGGTTCGCGATCATATGGTACAAGGAAGTATTGTGTACCCAGGCTCGGGCTATGTTTGCCACGCAATTGAGGCCGCTAGGCAGTTGGAAAAGGTCGGTGCCACCGACGAAGACAAGTCCGGCAGGAGTATCTCAGGATTCCGCCTGCGCGACGTCAACTTCCTTTTCGCCCTTGTTATCCCGGACAGCGCGGATGGCGTTGAGATCCGAACCACGCTTCAGTCTGTCCCTGAGCGGGAAATTGGCGCCCGCGGCTGGCGGCGCTTTGAGGTATCGTCAGTCACGCTAGACAATCGGTGGACACTGCACGCTAATGGCATGATCATGGTCGAGCGGGAGGCGACTGGTCTTCAGACGGCAGAGCGCCGCCCATTGTCTACTTACACCCGCCATCCGGACCCTCAGGACTTGTTCGCCAACCTCAGGGCACGCAGCGTCTATCATGGCCCTCTATTCCAGAACACGACCAAGATTATCCAGGATGGCCGGGAACCGCGATCCTTATGCGACATCGCGATCCGTCACGAAGCTTCGTTCGATACAGATCCGGTAGTGGCGGCACAGAATACTTTGCTGCACCCGATCACGCTTGATGCTGTCGTTGTGGCGTTTTATTCCGTACTGCCAAGCGTCGGAGCTCTGCAGGAAGATCCTAAGGTACCGCGGTCTCTGGCATCGATGTGGATATCGAGCAACATTAGCCACGAGATTGGCCGCACCCTGAGCTGCGATACGTCACTGCTGCATGACGACGCTCAAAGCGGGATCGCTGACATGACGGTTTTTGATGGCCAGACTGACGCCACAGTGCTCAAGATCCAGGGCATTGAGTTAGCGTCTCTGGGACGTGGCAGCGGAGCCACGGCGCGTCAGGATACGGCAAATAAGGGTAGTGCTGCCATCACCAGCAAGTGGGAGCAAGAGGTATGCAGCAAGCTCGTGTGGGGACCCGATCTGTCACTTCGAAACCCGCTGGCTCTCGCACAGATCAAGAAGCAGCTGGTTCCAACTGATTCCGATGCTCAAGCAGACATCTCCAGGAACCTACAGCGCTTGTGTTTTTATTTCGCCCATGATGCGCTACGAGCACTTACCTCAGAGGATGTAGCCCAACTGCAGGAGCAGCCACACTTGGCCAAGTACCACGCATGGCTACATGAAATGACCGCCAGAGCCGCCAAAGAATGGGTGCTGGACGGGACTGAGGAGCGTCAACAATACATAGCTGCTACGGCCTCGCAAAGCGTCGATGGGGAGTTGGTCTGCCGTCTTGGGCCCCTCCTCCCGTCCATCCTCCGTGGTGAGCTTAAAGTGGAAGAAGTGAGTGGGTTGCTGAATGAGTATAACGCCTACGCAATGCGTCGGTCATCAGCACTCAGACAGCTCTCTACACTGCTGCGTAAGGTTGCACACAAAAACCCAGGTGCCAGCGTCCTTCAGATCGGTACTGGTACAGGTGCCCACGCGACACGTTGCTTACTGGAGACGCTTGGTACACCCAAGACGCCCTTGGTGGCGAGCTGGCACATTACCGAGCCATCTTCGGAGGCTTTGGAGGATGCCCGTGCTCAGCTTGCCGATTGGGCAGATGTGCTCGAGTTCGACCAACTCAACATCGAGCAGAGCCTAGCCAAGCAGAAGTTTATCCCAGGGAGCTACGACATCGTTGTAGCCTTTCAAGCTCTACGCACCACCAAGAACGCGAGCAGTGCTGTTGCCAATGTGCATAGCCTGCTGAAACCAAGCGGCACGTTGCTCTTTGCGGAGACGACCAAGGACCAGGTAGATGTGGATTTCATCTTTGGCCTGCTGCCAAGCTGGTGGCAAGACGAAGAGTCTGACCACCCAACCCTCACAGTATCCTCCTGGGATAGCTTGCTTCGGGACGCTGGGCTGAGTGGCGTGGATCTTGAAATTCGTGACTCGGAGAGCGACACCATCCATACCAACAGTATCATCATGTCCACGGTGCCGCTCGCCGAAGACCAGAAACCTAACGTGGGCAAGGCTAATCCCCAAGAGAGCTTTGCCGTGGTCACCAGCAGAACAACACTCCCACCACCGGGCTTTGTCGATCTGCTATCCCGGCGCATCCAGGCCTTGACCGGTACTGACACTCTAGCCCCCGACCACCTAGTGCTTGAGCAGAGTAGCTTCGACACTTACAAGGACAAGATCTGTGTTTTCGTGGGTGAGGTTGACAAGCCCATTCTGACAGATCTCGACACAGTACGTATGGAAGGCCTCCGCGCTATGGTCACCCAATGTAGTGGTCTGCTATGGGTCACGACCGGCGCTACTATAGAGAGCGAGGCGCCCGAACGCGCTATTCACCAGGGTTTCCTGCGTGTGCTGCGCAACGAGTACATCAGCCGTCACTTCCTCTCCCTGGACCTTGATCTTGCACATGCAGCCGAGAGATGGTCTTCAGGCGGAGAGATCATCGTCTCGACTATTATGCAAGTACTCGAGGAGGGATTCGGCCGTGCCAGCACTGAGGCCGGTCCGGCCGAGTTTGAGTACGCCGAGCGTGACGGTATTCTACAGGTTCCTCGGTATTACAAAGACGAGCAATACAATGATATGGTCACTGGCCCGCTTGTGCCGAGATGGGGTGAAATATTACCCGTGGCTAAGGACGAGGAGGGAAATACTATCGATGCTGTTGCCAGCATTCCTCTAGAGCCCCTATTCCAGGAGGATCGGCCGCTGCGGCTGGAAGTGGGCTTTCCGGGATACTTGGACACCTTAGCTTTCATTCACGATAAGGAAGCCTATGAAGCCTTAACACCTGAGCTTGTTGAAATTGCCCCTCGAGCATACGGACTTTGTTCGCGCGACGTCATGGCCGCTATGGGCCAACTCAAGGATCGTTCTATGGGACTCGAATGCGCAGGTATCATTACGCGCGTCGGTACAGAGGCTCAGTCAAAGGGTTACAATGTCGGCGACCGTGTTATGGCGCTTTTGACTGGCGCATCTTTTGCCAGCCGAGCCCGTGTCCCATGGCATGGC
Organism: Pseudophaeomoniella oleicola; assembly: GCA_003868215.1. NCBI lineage: Eukaryota > Fungi > Ascomycota > Eurotiomycetes > Phaeomoniellales > Phaeomoniellaceae > Pseudophaeomoniella > Pseudophaeomoniella oleicola. The sequence goes on from QWDQ01000087.1 coordinate 65,836, forward strand.
GTCATCCAGATACCAAGCGATATGGACTTTATGCACGCCGCGTCGCTTCCCCTGGCTTTTACTGTTGCATACGCCGGCCTCGTCGATACTGCACGCCTGGTGGCCGGGCAGTCCGTGCTCATCCATGCTGCGGCCGGTGCCATTGGGCAAGCCGCCATCATGCTGGCAAATCACCTCGGCGTAAAGGAGATATACGCTACAGCCGGATCGCAAGAGAAGCGAGACCTTCTTCAACACGAGTACGGCATTCCTGCCGAGCGCATCTTCACCAGCCGCGATGCTTCTTTTGCCCCAGCCGTTCTGGCCGCCACGAAGGGACGCGGCGTCGACATCGTGCTTAACTCGCTGCCAGGTCCGCTACTACAGGCAAGCCTTAGCGCAATTGCCCCTCTGGGCTACCTGATTGAGATCGGCAAGAGAGACATCGAAAGCAACAGCCTGGTGGCGCTAGAGTCCTTCTCTCGCGGCATCTCGTTTGTATCATTAGACGTCCCGACGCTCTTACGCCGCCGTGGACCTGATGTCTCCCGCGCGCTTGTTGAGATAACCCGCTTGATCGAACAGCAGGCAGTGAAGCCTATTCACCCCGTCACTGTTTATCCCATGCAGGATGTCCAAGCGGCTTTCCGCTTCGTGCAGACGGGTGCACAGATGGGTAAGGTTGTGCTTTCAGCTGGAATAGACGAACAAGTCCATGTGGTCCCTCAGCCGAAGGGGATTACGGCTCGAACCCAACTCCGACCTGATGCATCATACCTCATTGTGGGTGGTGTGGGCGGTATTGGACGTTCCGTCGCATACTGGCTGGTAGCTCACGGTGCGAGAAACCTGGTCCTACTTTCTCGTAGCGCCGGTGGTCTCGACCTTGAGAAAAACAAGGATACTGACGGCGCATTATTCGTCCATGAGCTGCGCGAGATAGGCTGTCGGGTGAAGACCGTCAGCTGTGACATTGCCGTCGCCAGCTCACTGACTATGGCTTTAAGGGTCTGCGAAAACGATGGCTTCCCCCCAGTACGCGGCGTCATCCAGGGCGCCATGCTACTGCGCGACGCTATCTTCGAGCAGATGACACTCGACGACTGGCGCGCCGGCCTAAGCCCTAAGCTGTACGGCACCTGGAACCTGCACACCGAGTTCTCAGAACCAGCCTCACTGGACTTCTTCGTCATGCTGTCGTCCGTCTCGGGTGTGGTAGGCATCGGATCACAAAGCAACTATGCTGCTGGCGGCTCCTACGAAGATGCCATGGCTCGCTGGCGCCAATCCCGAGGCCTGCCCGGCGTGGCGATCGACCTCGGTCCTATCTCTGACATCGGTTACGTCTCGACTTCAGCCAAAGTCGCCGAACGGCTGCGCAAGGACGGCGACTTCGCCATGCTCGACGAGGACATCGTACTCCGCGCTCTCAACGCCGCCGTCCTACACCCTCTCGGTGCCCGTTCCCAGATCATCGTTGGCCTCAATTCTTCCCCGGGCCCTCAGTGGGACGCCAACGGCCGCTCACAGCTAGGTCGGGACGCGCGCTTTGCACCTCTACAACCACACATCAAAGCCTCCGCGCGACAACCGTCTGATGGCGCAAACAACGCCACCTCACTCGCCGCGCAACTCGCCTCTGTGACCGACCACCAGTCCGGCTCCGCCCTCATCAGCGCCGCCATCGCCGCCAAGCTCGCAGACATCTTCATGACCCCCGTCGCCGAGATCGATCTCAGCAAACCCCCCTCCCACTTCGGCGTCGACTCGCTTATCGCGATGGAATTGAGGAACATGCTCGTCCTGCAGGCCGCGGCGGATATTTCCATCTTCAACATCTTGCAGACGCCGAGTCTTGATGCGCTCGCGGCGCTGGTGGCGGAGAAGAGTCGGCATTTGCAGAAGAGTGATGATTAGAGCAAAACTTGAATTTTTTTTTTTTTTCTTGTCTTCTCTACTATCATATTCATGTTGACTACGTACGTACGTAGGTATGTACCTACCTACTGGGATAGATCATTGGTTACTTACTGTAGGCGCAAGGTCATTTATTAGGTACTAAATAAAAACAAATAGAATGGTTTTATTTTTATTTTTATTTTATTTTTCAACGTTGGACTTTTTTCTCATTCTACACTAATTACTATAGAAAACAAGTTCATGCTAATACCAAGGGTATGTATACAAGCAAATAACATGTCTCCTTTCTTCACTTTATCATTACATTACATTTCGAAACCTCCCTCTCTCTTCCTCTCTCTCTCTCTTCCTCTCTCTCTCTCTTCCTCTCTCTCTCTCTTCCTCTCTCTCTCTCTTCCTCTCTTTTCTTCTTCCCTTACCTACCTTACCTAACCTATCTTACCCATGTACCTAGGTATACACGAATGAACGAATGAATGCAATGAACCTACCTAGGTACCTACCTACCTCACTGATACAATTTCAAGAAAATTTCAAATATGTATTCCAGTATTCCAGTATTCCAGTATTCCTTCCCTCCATCCAGGGATGGATCTAATCTATCTATCTAGGTAGGTCAGGTACCTCGGTAGATCAAGGTAAAGGTAAAGGTGATTTTCTGTCTAGGTATGTATAGATGTATAGGTATATTGAAACAAACGTGTATAGGTAGGCTTCGGGTGCTTCTATTCCTTCCAACAACAAAAAAAAAAAAAAAAAAAAAAAGGGACTCTAATTGATTGCACTGCGTTGCGCTGCGCTGCCATGGCGCGCGTGTTATATTTCTAAACAAAAACACCCCAAACGACGCAAAAAAGTGAAAAAAAAGTAAACTCCGTCCAACTCCATCTCTTCTTTATCATAAGTTGTTGTTTGTATCATTTGATCTAAAAAATATATCCCAAGTAGGTAATTAGATGCCGGACGGACTGACTTGGTGGGTTGGTTAGATTTTTTTTTTTTTTTTTTTTTTTTTTTGTTTTTTTTTTACCCAAACTAGGTGAGGGCAACGGCACACCAGCCGTCATCATTCTGAGCTTCCGATAACAGTTGAAGGAAATTCTGTGCGAGCTTGTTGAGGCCCGTCGAGGCTTGTAATGTTGTTACGATGCTGGGCATGAGCTTGGTGTAGGCGTCGTTGAGGCCCGGGTGGGATTGGGAGAATCGGGCGGCGAGGAGGAGGAGGATGGGGGTTAAGGGATGCATCTGTTAGATTATTAATTTTTAAATTTTTTTTTTTTTTTTGATACTTTTTTCTCTTTAGCAAATTCGCAGGTTTTTACATGCTGTGATGGGGAAAAATTGATGATGATGGTGGTGGCCCTGGAAAAAATAAAAGGGGGGGGGGGGGGGGGGGGGGGAGGGGGGGGGGGGGGTTTTTTTTTTGGGGGGGGGGGGGGGAGTTGGGGGGGTAGGGGGGGAATTTTCACAACAGAAATCCCGGCCGTGGTGTTTGTTTTCCAGCGGGAGAGC
>QWDQ01000088.1:0-68934 GCA_003868215.1 Pseudophaeomoniella oleicola
CCCCCCCCCCCCCCCCCCCCCCCCCCCCCCCCCCCCCCCCCCCCCCCCCCCCCCCCCCCCCCCCCCCCACCCCCCCCACCACCCCCCCCCCCCCCCCCCCCCCCCCCCCCCCACCCCAATAACCACTCAAAAGACTGTCCTTCAAGCCTTCGAGATAAAGGGTGTCGAATTGGGTCCGTGTCTAAGTCTCATCAGGTCTAGATTCTACATGAACTTGGCAACAAACAATAAGACACACACACACACACACACAAGCTCCCTCGGCTCGCTAAGCTTTTCGTGTATGTGTTTCTTGGTGTTGGTAATTACTGTCGGTGGTGTGGTTCACTTCGTAAGTTTTAAATCTCAATCTCGGTCAGTCCTCCGAGCAGCCTTACGTGTCTAATTTACCCCTCTTCCCTAATTACCCTGACCTACCTAATACTACCTTACCTAGGTAGCTAGCTCTAGATGATAATTATTAATCAACGCCAAGAGAAGACGGGAACCGCCTATCTAAAAGTAGGTACCCTACCTTACCTACCTGGCCAAGACAAAAAGAGTAATTATTAACAAGCAATTTTTTGCACACGGGTAAAGATCTTTCCTTTTTTTGGGGAGGGGGGAGGGGGGTAAGTCTAAGGGAATACTTTAGTTATAAGACCTGTTCAAAAGAATACCAACCACCACAGATAGATATTTCCTGCAGTCATGAAGTTGAAAAAGTGATGATGAATATATATATGTACCTTAATTAATCTAGACCCCCGTTACATTGGGTGTCGTGGCGTCGCCCTTAAGATAATTACAGTAACGTTACTACAAAAATAAAACCAAACCCCCCAATCGAAATCGAAAATCCCGATCTGATCGTCCCAAGTTTTCCCGGCGTTCAGGTCCCCCCTGCGAGTTCAGGGCGCTAATTAGGTTGTTCCCCTGCGAGTTCAATCTTCGAGGGTGGTGCGCAAAAACGTCCTTAGTGGCCTGGTTGTCTCTGGAGGGCGATTGGGCCCCGGCCTCCAAAGTCTAGGGAAAGCGACTCTTAGGAAGTACTAATGGAAAGTTCCGTTAGGCGGTCGGTCGGTCGGTTGGTCGGTTGGTCGGTTAGGAATTACTACATAGTACAGAGAGCAAAGAGGGGAGAAAAGAACACACATACATACACAAGAATGAAAAGGGGAAAGGAGAGAAGAAGGATGGTTTCATTTGACAAATGGGAGATATGGGAGGTATTTGACGAGGCTTACAGGTCTACATATGTTTTGAGGTGGTTTAAAAGAAGTAATTACATATACCAGGTAATTGATTCTACCTAGATGTACGGAGAGATTGTCTATTCTCTCATTCTATCTGTCACCCGAGCATGTACAACAAGATAGTCCTTTGAGATGAGAAGTGACCACGGTGGTATGATGCAGTTTGATTGTTTCGATGAGACCTTGAGAGGCGTGCATTTTTGAATGAGACTTTTGTCTCTCTCTTGTCCAGTGTATTCTCAAGCTCAATTGAAACCCGTGGCACCTCGTATCCTGGCAAGATCCATTTTTGCTATGCGCACTTTCCTCCGTCTGCAATTGCTGCCAGCGCAAGATTCGACGTTACCGAAGTGGTCTCTTTGTGAGGACAACCTCTCGTGTACGTGAGGGCGAGGTTGTCAACCACCGAGAAACGCAAGAGAAAGGTATCCAACATGATATACTGTAGACATGTAAATGGTCAATCCATTCTGGTTCTCTTCGTGGGTGGTTCCTCGTCGTCAGGCGTGGTGTTGATCGATGTTGTGTGCGCTGTCACGTCATCGCCATCGCTCTGCGGGGATGTTATGGCAATAGTACTGTTCTCCTTGGCGGATGACGATTGATCTTGTCCTGTCTCTTGGGCAACGTCGACAGAATCTGAATTGGACGACTTGGGTAGAGTTATGGAGAGTGCGACAAGTGTCCGGGCTCTGTCCTTACTCTTCTTCTCGGTCTTTTTGTCAGACTCCTTTACGTGTCCCTCTGTTGAAACTATGGACTTGGAGTCATCAGTCTTATCTCCTGACTTCTCGTCTTTCCTAACGTCCATGCCCTTTGATTTCGGGTCCTTTTTGGCACCAAACCCAAGAGCTGACCTCAAAGTATCGAGTATTCCCTCTACCTCCTCAGGCTCTTCGCCGTCTTTCTTCTGATCATCCTGCTCTTCTTCCTCTTCGGTGAAGCTCCACATTTCCTTGACCTCTCCTCTCACAAAACCTGTACCCCACAATGAGCCCAACACACCGGGTACAAGGTAGAGCAATGCAGGTTGCCCATGTGCTGTGATTTGCATGGCGCCTAATGTTGTCATCATGCCCAACAGATAGCCAACTACGCTTGCACTGAAGTATGGCTTTGGAAAGCGTTTGGCAGCAAGTTCATCACCGGAGCTTTTGGAGGACCTCGACCAACAACGTTCACCCCATTTGCCGGTCGTAGGTATGTACTTCGCTTTCTGGACAGTTCGTTCGTTCTCGCCTTCCTTTGAAATAACTTTTTGCTGACGAAGGTAAAACATATACAAGTCAAATCTCAGAGCCAGTCCAATCATCATACCTGGTATGACGATATCCCCGAGCCCCAGCATAGCTAACGAGATGGCGTCCGCTGGAGCATCAGATGCGGCCGGCCTCGGAAATAAGAGTTTGATAGGCACATCTAGCTTTGTAGCCACGGTAACCATCAATGGAGTAAAGAAAACGAAGTATATGTCGTAAAAGAACAGCGAACTGAGGACCAGGCTGCCAGTCCAGAATGTTGTAGGAGACATGAATTGTAAGCTCCCGTAACAGAAAGAAAATCCGAAGAAATTGGTGAGGTACCAGGGATTTGGAGCGGTAACAGAATAGATGCCGAGAGAAATTGCGATGACGGTGCTGAGGATGTCGAGGATGTCCAATGGTGTCTTGAGCGTGACCACGGATTGGATATGTAATCGAAGGGTGGACTTGGCGTAGAGAAGTTCGCGACAAGACCACAAACTAGACAACGCTTGCTTAGGGAGCGGAATACAACTGAGAAAGCCTGGCAAAGGTGAACTTCGAAATTGCTGCTGCCCTGCGCTTGCGTTCTTGTCTGAGAGGTAGAATTTTCGTTCTTTCTTGTCGACTTTCCAAGTCTTCCCGCCAGAGGTGTACTGCTCCGGGAATGTAAAACTTCTGAAAACCGAGGACGCATCCTTCAGAAATTTGATAGAGAAGAACAATCCAATATGTGAGAAATAGTAGCGAAGAATCTTGTTCAAGGTTGCTGGATCTTGAAGCCAGTTTATTATGAGATAGAGGGATGCTAGTGTCATTCCAGCCATCAAAGGGAACATGATGGCATCCGAAGGGGACAGTCCCTCCATCTTCCGTACGACAACTTCGTCTTCTTCATCGTCGGACTCGTCATGGCTGTCTGTGCCTTTGGACTTGGTCTGTTTCTTCTCTGGTTTTGCTGCAGAACTTGGCCGTGAGAGAGATGCGTGAGCTCCTGTGTAGATAGGAAAGATTGCAGAGACCAGAAGATGGAGGTACGTTGGGAGAAATGGTTTCAGCCGCGTAGCTTCAAAGGCTACTCTGCCCAGGAAGCGGATGACAGGGCCTGGCGTTGAAGACATAGTGGTATCTTGTAAGGCACCTCTTTTTACGTCTATGTCGCTATAAGAAGAAGGGTATGGTGTTTTGTGTCAACATCATGAAGCAGCTGAGATGAGGGTACATAACATTCTTACGGCGATAGGCGAGGCGGTGGCCTTTCATAAGAATCTGTTTGCTAGATTACTTGTTTGCTGCTGGTATTCATGTTTGCTACTACGTAGTACTTGCTACCTGTCCTTTTTAGGAAACTAGCTTAGACCCCTGCAGAAAATCCGGGGCTCGTCTGAAGTCCACTTCATACATCATCTCCATCATTTTTCGGCGCAGAGCAATCAGTTTCTTTCAACTCACGGAACACAACAACCGCTCTAATAATGGCTACAGATGTCATTCTGGAGACAACTATGGTTTGCGATTCTCTTCCTGCATTTGACTACCATAAATTTCTAACCACCGCTCCCAGGGTTCTATAACCCTTGAACTCTACACAAATCACGCTCCACGTACCTGCAAGAACTTCACCACGCTTACCTCGCGCAACTACTACAACAATGTCATCTTCCATCGCGTTATACCCGGTTTCATGATCCAAACCGGCGATCCGACTGGTACAGGACGAGGCGGCTCGTCCATGTACGGCGACAAATTCGAGGACGAGATCGATTCGTCACTGAAGCACACCGGTGCGGGGATCTTGAGTATGGCGAACGCAGGACCAAATACGAACGGGAGTCAGTTCTTTATCACATTGGCACCGACCCCTTGGTTAGATGGGAAGCATACGATTTTCGGGAGGGTGAAGGCGGGAATGGGCGTTGCGAAGAGATTGGGGATGGTCAAGACGGATGGGGAAGATAGGCCGGTGGAGGAGGTCAAGATAGTCAGCGCAAGAGTCGTCGAAGGGACCCAGGAGGGCTGAGGTGGTTGCTGAAGAAGCTTTGTCAAGGTATATATCTGTCAGCGCTCCCAGAAGAGACGCCGGTCAGGCGTAAGCCAGGTATTCTCGGAGGTGTCATCTCTGGCTGGTATGACGCCAAACGCTACGACATTGGTCCATCGCATCCTTGCAAGCACTGCAGTGCATGCCGTGGTAGCGGCAGCGCCATCCCCGAAGGCATTGCCATTGGTTTCAGGAATCCTGGCTACCCATGCGTGGCTAGGAATACGGACGCGGAAGGTCCTCTGAGTAATATCGGCATATTTGGTTGCACATGATGCACCATCATGTTATCGCAGACTATTAGTATACTGCGAACTCGTCTATAGGACTTTTTACGGAAAGGTTATGGGGTTGAAAATCACTGCGGGGGAAAATCCAGGTACTGAGCCACAGAGGATGAAAGAATGTGAGCCAACGCATCTGCAGGCTCTACGCACGATTGTGTAGCACGCCTAGGTTACTCCCAGGTCATGGAATGTGGTAGGCCCTTGTATTAAGTCTCATACTAAGATTATTCTGTTTCCTGAGAGTCTCCGTAACTAGGTTCTGCAGCCGCAGAACTCTTAGACGATGACTGATTTCGTTTTGATCCAGCAGCTTTCTCAGGTCCACCATCAAGTCGTGCTATTTTGCACTTGCAAATTCATCCCCAACATCCTCTAGCACCTATTAGGCCTTGAAGCTCAGGTAATTAGCTTTAATAAGCGATATCTGGAGCCAAGATATCATGATGGAATAGGTTGTTGGTATGATAGCGGCAATCTGCTCGGTGAGCATCATTCCCATCTGTCCTAATGACCGCATAGTCGGCCAGGCATTTATGGCAGAATTCATGGCTGCACCTTATGCCTATGACGTGTCAGTTTAGATGTTGGCAATGATACACGGGAGATCTCACAGGTCATATGATCGCATCCAGTGTACTTGTGAAGTCTCACACCACAACTGGGATTGGGACAACGCTTGTACTTCGCAAGGTGCTTTTCGGATAGTCGCTCTTCCTCTACTATCTCAGTTCGCCTCACATCTTCACGTCGCTGCAGTTTCGCAAGTCTGATCTCGTTTTCTTCGCAAGACATGCCTGGGTGGTATTGACCGCGGCATTCTACGCAGGTCGATCTTTGACAAGCGCCGCACACCACATAACTGACAATATCCGGAGTGCAAAAGCCTCCAGAATTGCAGTCCGCATGAGCACAATCGACGTAGTTTGCATCCTCTTGCATTGCACGCTGAACATAATTGTGCTCCCACCTCTCAAAGAGCGGCTGTGGCGCAAATCTTTGCATGCCATCAAATTGTAGAAAGCTACCGCAAGTAGGGCAGGCGAGTTGGTGCAATTGCTTTTGGCGAGACTGTACTTCGAGAGACGTCCGCAGGCAGATGAGGCAAAGATCGATGCTATGGTTGCATGTGTCAGTAACTTTGCCACTTGGTGCGGAATCTGGTGACAGATCAGATAGGCATATATAGCATTGATCTGCCACAACTGGAAGATGAGTCGCTTCTGCTTGAAGGAGCGTTGGACTGTCGTTTGCAATAGGATGTTCCGGGGTTGCTGTTGGAAGACACGTTGGACGGTTGTTTCCGACAGAAGGGTCAGGCGTTGCTCTTGGAAGACGACGTCCTTCGCTCGGTTGGAATGGAGAGCGTCGACTATCAGCCCAAGCTTCTCGCCGACGCCTTCGGTTGGCTCGTTCTTCCAACGTGGTAGTGTCCAAGCTGGCGCGACGTCCACATACAATCCAACGGTCACGTTCAAGCAACCTCAGCCTTGTTTCAAGGTTGGCAAGAGCCGCCCACAAGCTGACCTTGTCGTATGCGTAATAAGGTTCAACCCAGTAGCTGAGCACTGCCCTGAGTTCATCCAATTTCCAACAGTTGTAAGAGCATCCAAGGAGCCTCCTGGGAAGACCCCTGCTCTCCAAAGCTTGCATCACGATGTGATCTACTCGACAAGCTTGTAAGTAACAAAGAGAATCACATGTACATAGGTAAAATGACCCGAGTTTTGTGAAAAAGTGCCACTTCCACCAAGATGAATAAAGCGTGAGGCTCAGATCGTTGTGTAAAGTCAGGCTAATGAAAGATCTGTATGTCGAAGACAAACGGGTACGGAAGGACAGGACAATGACGTTCGTGATGAGTGAGTATGGGAAGTCCGCATGAAAATTTCGCAGAGGAAGATGGTGCTGTCACCAGCCGTGTGTACTGTAGATGACGAATATTCCAAATCCCGCATTTCCCTCAATGGCAAAGATCTCGAGAGAAGAGGCCAACAATAATTCGACAAGCGCAGACACGATTCATCAAACATATCAAACGCTCCTTGTTTTCGCGGGTCATCTTGCCTCATGCCACATTGGACCGTTGAGCAACAGACGCATGCTCCGCTTCTTCCTCTCCTTTCCCCTTCATACTCTCTTCGCCCAAGATCTTTGCGCTACCCATCAGCATAGCGCCGACATAACCCCCCAGAAAGCGTATATCGCTACTCTGCACGGCTGTCATACGAACAAGATTCTCCGTATCAGCAAGGTGAGCATTCAGCTGCGCTAGCTGACTGTGCAGATGTGCGTATTGTCTTGCTTTGTTCGCGGACATCGATGTTGATGCATTCATAAGTTGTGATGTCTGTGGTAGCTGTTGAGATGGTTGAGCGGGCCATAGTGATTGACGCGACGGGGGTGGCGGCATGATGATACTCGCTGTGCGCACAGCAGACCAACCGCAGCAAAACACGACTAGATTGCAGATATTGAAATAGAACTGGCTGTAGGAGTTTCCTTTGATACTTCTGTATACAAGCTTTGATATCAGAAGCACCTTGGTGAGCGCGCAGATACAGATTTCGACAGTGCACAAAGTGTTATGTCAGTGTTATTCTATGGGTGGTTCACACTGACGAACCAAAGACGCGGTATCACGTCATCACGTGATTCTCATGTCACACACCGCATGTAAGAGGATATTACGCGCAATCAGAAACTACGTTGATTTATGATGACATTATCCAAGGCCAACCAAAAAGGATTCGTATTTTGAACCATGCATATTCTCTATTATCAACAATCCGCTGATTGTTACTCCTTCATTCCTCCCGTTTCGCCGGCCCACGTGCGACTTGGGTCGCCGGGAGCCAAAAATGTGTATACGTTGAAAGAACATGCCTGAAGTCATAACATGTGAATGCTGCCAACCAAGGTGTTGACGATTAGAACCCCAGAACGTCCACGATAATGCAAAAACAAACGAAAATGACCCATACACCGCAATTGTGCTTCAATGCAGTATGTACTTGAAGTAGAAAAAAGCATCCTTCGAGGCCCCATATTACTTATTGGCCGAATTCCCCAGGAGCCATTATGCTGAGATCGTCCCCAAAGCATTACGATCATTGTGTTCAGAGTCTTTGTTTCTTGATTGAATATTAAAATGTCGTACCAAAGACCGCAGAAGCGGCGACAGGTAATAGGAAGTCTTTCGCTCTTTCAGATCAATGCTGTACTCGCCGGACTAGGAACGATTGAAGGGACCCGGTCACGGTGGAGCACCACATTGAAGGTCCATGGTATCCAGAGTCGACCGGGTGGGTTGGCTCAGGGTACGCCCACCAACTGGCGGGGTGCGAAGCTGCTTTGACTGCTATGAGCGGACGGCTCGGATTCAAGATTGGCGCTTTCACCACTCCCCGCGCTGGCGCTCGCACTACCAGTCAGACTTTTCGGAGGATTCTTAGGAGGCGGGAATGGTTTGCTCACCCCGGCTTGCTGTTCAACTTGTTGCGGCTGCACACCATTGCCTTGACCGGGAGGATATCTTGGTGCTGGAGATCGGATACCCCCAGGTGGAGAAGGACGGCCGCCATTCATTGGAGGATAGCCACCATTCATTCCATTAACTGGGTTAGAAAAATAGCCATCACTGGGCGGTGACGGACGACCACCGCGAGGGGCAGGGCCTAAGGTATTACCCGGAGACTGACTTGCTCTGCGGTTGACCGGAGGCATAGGGTAACCCCCATTGGCACCGAAGTCCGGGGGCCGTGCGCTCATCATAGAATTGGCGCGCGATTCGTCGTTCAGGTGCTTTCTGTCTACGGCTCCGTAGCGATCCGACGAGTAGCCCATCATGGGATCGTTCATTATCGAGTCATGAAGGCCTGGAATCTCTTGTATGAGCCGCGAGCTTGTTCGATTGCGCGGGCCAAATGGTCTAAAACCACCGAGACTGCCGAGGCGTGGAGCTTTGCCTTCAGCAGCTAACATTCCCTCGCGCATTTCCATCTGGCTGGGCGCTTTCCTGTTCTTCTTTCCAGACATGCTTAGCATGTCAATGTTGTCTGGATGTGGCAGGCGAGGCTTAGACATCCTTGGGTCTCCAGGATCAAAATAATCGTCGTCATCTTCATCATAGTCGATGCGTCTCTGAGAAGCACGGCGAGCACCGCCACGTCTCATTGCCATTTCCTGATTTCGAAGCTGAGCCTCCCTTTGGCGGAGCATGTATTCGCGTTCGCGAAGAGCAATATCTGGGGTCGGAGGCACAGCACCTTCAGCGTAGTTTGAACCATCTCCTTCTGGAATGTCATCATACAAGACCACATGGCTGAATTCATCCCCGAGATTTTCCTCTTCGAACGAACCTCTACGAGGTAGCTGACCAGGGTTTTGGCCAGGAGGACCGCGAGGATAACCATTTGGCTGCCCGCGATATCCAGGTCCTGGTGGCGGACCGCGTCTCATACCAGGAGGGGGCATGCCGGACCCAGGAGGGCCTCTGCCGCCTCTTCCAGAATACCCAGGCATAGGCTGTCGAGCTGGTGGAGGTACTGACATACGAGAGCCGGTAGGGACTGGCGCGGGATTGGCAGCAGGCGGATTTTCCGAAATTGCTGGAGAAGGCTGGGGCATTGGCTTTGTTTGATTGACAATATTCGTATGATGCATCAGGGCATAGATTGTCTCTATCCGGGGGACCTTGATCTTATGCTCCAGTCCCAGCTTCACAGGCTGGCCGAGGTATGTCTCAACTTCCATTGGGCGTTTGCTCACAAAGTCGTTGTAAAATGTACTTGGCTCCTGCGTCGAGACCATCTTCTCAATCGTCTTCTCTTTGAAATCAGCTGGCAGGGAACAGCCTTGTACGCCAGCTAGCTGGATCAACTCGTCGATCACGTCTGATACTAGTTGTGGAACGCCGACTTTTTGCATCAGTTCCGAGTGGGAAGGGGTCTCGAAAAGTACGCTAAGAGGGTAAAATGCGATAGGACTTTTACATTGTTAGCAATGCTTCCCGAAGGAGATCGAGGCTGTTCCTTACCCAATCATGCGCTCATATTGCTGTTGCTTGATATTTAACGAGACGTGGCAGTCAACATCTCCCGTTGCCAAGGTCAAAGCTAAGGCATCTGCCATATCCCTTTGAATCGATTCCGGGATGGCTTGATTACTGTTTGCGGGCCCAACCCAAATGTCTGCAGATGTTCCATGATGCACAAATTCGTGTGCTGAGCTTTGACTTATGTCGATACCTGAGACAAGTGAAAGTACAATGTTGGTGGGAAATCGTTGCTCTAATTCCTTTTCAACGCCTAGAGTGTTCGTCGTATTGACCAAAATGCAAGTATGCTGGGGAGTAACGACGGACTCGATGATTGAGGCAAGGTCGTAGACGTCCGGCAAGGCCTTCACACAGAGTAGGACATAGTCGAAGGCTGTCCCACGCGCTGCAGCATCTTCAGGACTTCGTACGACTATTGACTGTTAGAATATTGGAACAGCTGGAATGAAGATGCTTGCAAACATACCATCCCTGCATTTCCATCGGTGAACACCAAATCTGTCGGGAGACCTGATAAGACTGTTAGCCCGCTGACCGTCATGCCTGAGCATCTAACTCACTGAAAGTCGATCCCATATTGTGATACCCGTTCATAAGCTGTCCTCCAAACCAAAGTGACATCGCAGGCTTGTGTTTCGTTCAGGCGCCACGACAGGAATGCTGAGACAGGGTTGCCGCCAACTACAAGTAATCGCCTATGTTTAGTATCTTGACTTCTGCGGAAGTGCTGCATGTTTGTGTGGAAAGCGCCAAAGCAAAAGAAGGGGTTGAGGTTATTATCGCTGCTCGGAGGACATGAAAGCAATGTCGATGACGCGGTAATTGTGAAGTGACGGTTGACGCAAGGACAAAGACTCACCTGCAAGTATTTTCAATCTAGATGGCGGAGTCATAATTTACTGGAGATTGGGCAGGAGCCCCGCGTATTTTCTGATTGATGGCTCGTTCTGAGGGAACTGGCGATGGACACTGCCAGATGTGTCCTGAGCGATGCTGGAAATCGTCTCTGCGTAAACGACCGCTTGACAGTTGCGCGATGGAGGAGCAACCAATCAAGTGATTATCAGTCTTTTGTGTCTCTTTGTATTAAACGAACGTGACCGACATTTCTTCCACAACAAGTTGACGGTTTGACGATCTGTAGGGAATGAGGGTTGGTGATCTGAAGCAACTGTAAAGACGCCTGGAGGTTTGACTTTTTTCCGCGCTCAACGGCCGACCGATAGCACCGTTACCTGGAAAAAATGGGTAATCGCGACAGGGAGACGACACAATGTGTTACCGCAAACGCCTCTGCAATTATATCGTATAAATTGCTGTTGGGAATGAAACGAATGGACGGATCTATCGACAGACACCGAGTATTACGATAGGATAGGTATAGATGAGGTTGGTGAGTTATGGGCGGAGGTACAAGAAAAAAGAGGTTGTTTCGACAGAGCAGGGTACCGGCCACACACGGGAAGGGGAAATGGTATTATTGGGAACTGGGCGAGTGAAGAACCGCCGTGATTAAGAGGTTAGAATTAAGCTTGCCTTTGGGGTGCTTGTGGGCTTGTGGACGGCAGAGAGAATACAGGACCCAGGTGTAGCCGAAAGAAGTATACTGCGGTGTTACCGTCCTGTCCAGCTTGCAAGATACAGTTACGATACTAATGGGCTGGGGGGATATAGGGGGTTCGGATCACGAGCACGCCCGTTAGGCGCGTTTGTGGGAATTTCCAGGGCATAGTACAGCAAGTGCCTCGGTGCTCCGTAGCTGATACCACTGTACTTGCAGCTTAAGGGTATCCTAAGGCGCCGTAATTTACACCAGCCGCTGGCTCGTTGAGGCTAACTTGCTAGAACAAGGGAGATGGAGACAATCGGACGCTCGGAAAAGAAAACCAGGCGTGTACCGGGGGCAACGCTACCTACGGTGGATTGATGGGGGGCAAGAAAACATGGATGATGGCTCAATTTTTGCAGTAAATCTACAAAAAGAAAATTACTACGATTATAAAACTGGGCTATCAATGGAATAGCGTACATATAAGGTACCGACAGTAGTAGGAGATAGTCATTACGGACCATCAGACGGTGCTAACTTCGCGATGGGCCTTCCTGCCATGTTTCTCACAGGAATTTCTTTCTTCTCGGTATCCTCTCAAGGTATCCTCTCAAGAGGAGCCATTTCTATTGTACGCGTACCTTGTCCATCCCCTAGGTACATGTAGGAGAGGTACTTGACATTGTCAGCGGGAGTGATGCCCCCAAGAGGAAAGTTTAGTTTGGAGCTAATCAAATGATGAGCCACTTTAACGCGACTACTACGTACTCGACCGGGGTTTACGAAACACCGTCCTGATCCTTCTGGATATGACAGTACGGGCCCTATTCTCGATCATCATCTCGTGGAAGTCACATCAGTCCTTGGATTTACAGTTGGATACTTGATAGAGGATGATAAAGCTTGTACCCATAACCGTGACTCAGTGTTCATGGCGGTCGAGCCACCGTTTCCCCATATGCCGTCATTGTTCTTCTAGGGCACAGTGCAGTCTAGGCTGGTGGTCATAAATATCTACAGGTCCTTTGTAGTTATGGCTCCAGGTATCACTTTATGGCTAACGGGAACATGCACGTGCTTCACGAAGCCTAGGGCGAGTCGAGATGCAATCCTCTTGAAGACCTTCATTGGGCATGCATCCCGACTCTAGAGAGAGCTCTGATAGCTCAGGCCTAGCTCACGGCGTTTCCAATGGACGGCGTCAGCGAGACGAAGAGACAATACGCCTGGAACAGAGAGCTTGGAGACATTTACCATGTGCCTCCTACCCCTGACTTGCTACATACCAAGTAGTATGCTACCATGCCTGCTCTGGCATCGTTGGCACTTCCCTGAACCTGTTTTTGCCTTGACAATCGCGCTCCCGTGTCAACGGTTTTGCGTGGCGTTCCACTGGCCGATGCGATCCACGAGACGAATGAATATCTCCGACGTCCTCGAATATTAAGGAAATTATCGTCAGGCTTCATCACCCATGGAACTCGGTACGTGAATCCTTGGCGAAAGACCTTCGAGCTGCATGACTGGCCTTTCGCCTCTCTATGAAAGCCAATAGTTCAACTGCTGTACTGCTTGATTAGGCGTCTTGGGCCCATTGGAGGTTAGCTGACTTGAGAGACTTGCCCAATATGGCTCGCTTAGTTCGGCTTGCTGCCCCATTCTGTGGACATGACCGTTGACTGCTGCCCGCTGTGTTTCCAAAATTGTGTGCGAAAGATCACTGGCCACCAATCAGCCTGGCAATCCGAGGCAAAAGGTGGCTTCAATTTCTCTCGACCTCTAGAGGTAAATGGCCTCTTTGCGAGTCGTCCCTGTCAAACTATGCCATCTGGCCGTTCTGCGGCATGTGCAAGACCTGAGAGCCCAGGGACGTTGCACACCAAAGGACAAGAGCAAAGATCTTCGGCTTGCACTATCTACCGAATGCCAATACTACGTACATGGTTGATGGTACAGTTCGCATGCCTCGCCTCGCTGGGTCCTCGTCGATCTGCTCGGATATCACGCTGAATACCACTGTATGGTAACGCTGTACATAGTAGTCTATTCTACGCTAATACAAGCCGTGCACTACCAACGCTTTATTTCGGGAAACAAAGGATGTCATACTACGTAGTGTTCCACATTAGCCACAGCATCCGCTCTTTGATTTCAAACCCTAATAGACTGATCTGCTTTGTTGGCAATTGTGGACCGAGCGATCTGATTGAAAATTAAGCCACCGAGCCCCTTTTTCTGCGACAATACTCAATAACATTTGCTTTCTCCAAAATAAACCGTCGACAGTAATTTCGAGAAGTCCACATGAAAAATGAGATCCGCATCTTAGTTGCTTGGGAGTTCCAGATATGCGACTTCTGATCACCGATCCTTCAATCGATGTTACTTCCAGCCGGGAAACGCATGGTCCCTTCATGGTGCTTATCTTGAGCTGTATCATGAAGGACTATCTGCTCTCTCCTATATGGCTTGGTCAAAGTGCTGTGTAACAATCCCCCTTAATATAACATCGCCATCTGCTATGGGGGAATTTCTCAAAGCGGTGTGGGAAATGACTATCCTAGGTACCCAGGGGTACCCCAAGGTAATTGGCAAGGCTCGCTGTGTTGGAGGCACTGTTGTCTGTGTGATTGATCTGCAAACAGACGTCAGTGCTTGTTTACTCAAGACGAATTAGATAACCTCTAGCAGATATTGAGGCTTAGGATAAACAAATTAAGCAATATGATGCTTGTCAGATTATTGTTAGTACTACGGAGTATGATATATTATTCGAACACCCTTGACAGCTTAGCGATCTCTTTGAAAGAACTCTCGTCGAGTCGTCCACATTCGCTTGCTCACCATATACCCAACGTGGTATGTGTTTTCGACGTGGCGAGTGGCTCGGTGGTCGTAGGATTCACCGGTCAATGTTGGCTCTTCAGCGAGCGCTATTCTAGGTTACTCGTCCCCCAATCTCACCGTCCAGTAGAGCAGTGTGTACGTACCGTATTACTATAGACATCCTTGTCCAATGTCCAACAGTACAAGAGCTACTCCGTAATCCCCGCCTGAGATGACCGTGCTTTTACTACGTACCATGTCCTTAGCAGACATATGGGTTCAATAGTTATGCTGATCCTGTGGCAATGAATGTACTACAAAGTACGTAGGTTGCTAAATTTGGCCCTCTTGATAATCTGCACGGTATGTATTACAATATATTTGCACACACAATTGGCATTGCATAGCATACCACGCACAAGAAAGGTGTTGGTCCTGCAGGTGCTTCATCCGTATCATGCTAGCACTATTCAAGGGTCACACAGGTAGGCTGAGAACCTTCGTCTGTCAATACGGTGGCATCTCATCAGAGCCACGAATACAGCTGGCGACAGCGTCTTGAGTAAGTCACACCCGAAGCCACCATGAAGGAAGGATACATAACATGTATCAAGCTCAGGGTCACCAGATGCTGCCTGGGTATGTAGGTACTAATGAAGTATTATATAAACACTCTACTCCCTTCTCTCATATTATGTAGGTATACTCGGTTAACAAGGTGGCATTCGCGATGAACTAATTCGAGCTGACAATTATCACGGCAAGTATAGGCACCTAATTACCGGCTATTGACGATGACTGACACTGGTTTGAGAGCATAATTACATCGGCAAGCTTGATGAAACGTGCAGGGTGAGTTTCGCAGGTTGATCATGTATTACCTATCCATAGCCAGAGAGTACAGTTACACGGGACGCATTGAGAGCTCAACTCTACAGCGATCCGACCCAGCCGCAGCACGTGCTTTTCGATCAGTGATTGATATCTCCCTTTCAACAGGCGACCAGCGAGCCGGCGATAACTGAGGACAGAAAATCAATAGCGGTTACTGGGGCGATAATGCTCTCCTCGTCTCTTAATGATGAGGCTCCTCATTACATTACCCATTACCTTAGTAACTTAGCATCCAACATGCATAATTCTAACGAGACTAGTACGTCCGATCAATCGGAGATAAAATCAACCGAGCATCCGAACAACCGACCAACCCTTTTGCGCTCCTTGGCCTTGTATGACAGAGCCGATCTCGTGGACCGTGTTCTGTTCGTGATCCAGGAATACGAATTGGTCAGATTAAGTCCACCATTCAGTATGACACCAACAAGCAACAGCTCCTCGAGGTCTTCTGGAGAGGCTGCTCTGCAGTTGGACCATGTTGGAACTTCAAAGTACTTCGAGTTGGTATTACTCGGTTTCTTAGGATACCTCAGGTAGACGGAGAGTTATTATGTATCCGAGAGACACGGAACAAGAAAATGCCGATCAAATCCAAGAGGTAGATCACCTTGAATGTGTCATGGCTGAGTCGTTGAGTAGTGGAAAAAGAAAAGGTGCCATAGTGCACAGAGGAAACAAAGCCCCTATGTACTTACCGGCCACCACGGAGACCGAAGCCAGAGACTACTGAAGTTGTCACGATCACTGGTGACTAGCCTAGTGATGCTGACCAATCCTGCTTACATTGTGTACAGGTGTATGTGCTTGGTAAGCCTGAGATAAGGTAATGGCTCGCCGGCAAGGCGGATGGAGGCTGATGAAGAGGAATGCCAAAAGTAAAAACTAAGGCAGGGATTGAAAAAAGAAAAAAAGAAACCCGAGGCTGGACCGTTGGGTTTGAGAATACTGTTTTTATCTTATCGAGGAATTTTCATGCTGCCACAGTGGAGTGCCTCCTTTAAATCTTCCTGTCGCTCTCCTTTCTGTAACACAGTGAAGCGAGAGAGAGATGAATAGACAAGCATAAGATGTATGATATTCTCTGTAGATGTATCAGTATGCGTACGGAGCACCTGGTACTGTAATCGAAAGGCAACTTCCAACCGTCCGTCCGTAAAGATAACGAGACCTTACAGTGGAGGGGTGCTTTTACTACGTAGTAAGCCAGACAATTGCCGCAGCGACCAGCCCCAAAAGCCCCCGTGTAAGGAAATAATCCGAAGGCTCTTGGCAAGTAGCCTTGGCCATAAGCCCTTCGAAGACCCGTCATCTTACCCGTATTCGCCAGGCCCGTCGCCCTTGCGTTTTGGACAAGCAGCAGCATTCTTTTCACTGCTCCACGATACACTGTTAAGGTCACGTCGCGTTAATGTTGAACTGGGTGTGGCCAGTCTGTCGCCCTCAACCTTGAAGAAACTCATCGGCGAGCGAGAAGCGCTATCTGTTTATTGCATCTGAAAAATCAATCTCTCACGGAGTTACCGCTGTTGTTGCGGCCGAAACAGACCCTGAACCCTTACTAAGGCTCCGGATAGATAGAACTCTCAGATCAAGTGGTAAGATCGCATCCACACCACTTCCAAATCCCTTGCGAAAGGACACAATTTCCATCGCCATCATCACTACAACGTCCGCCGGTGCATCGTACATCTCAAATGCGCTGACGAGCGCAGTTGCTAGACAACCACAGCGGCTTCAGCTCGTGTTCCGACCCAGTATCCGCTGTAGCACTACATCTTCATCATATCTTATACCCAATTCGAGATTCAAGACCAAAAACCACAAATCTCGACGGCATTGATATATCTACCTATTCGCATTCGCTTTTCGAGCTTGTCCAAACTATACGTCAGCATCTTTTCTGGGCTACTGCGCCTTCGCAACCAGAACTCTGCATGAAGGGGCGAAACTAGAGCATCATCATGGCTGTCATTCGTTTTGGGGAGGGGGTTGAGGGCGATGTGGATACATTTACCGAGGACAATCAATTGGCGAAGCCTCAGAAGAAAACGCGGTGGGCAACTCGAAGAACACCTGGTTCGGCTGGCGTGCGGAAGCGGTTATCTATACTCAAGCGTAACAGACATTCTCAAACCGCAGAAGAGAAGAGTCAAACTGTGGCAACGCCAGATCCGACGGAGACGGCTGGTGATGAGGTAGCTGGAGAAGGATCAGAGTCTCGCCGCATATTTTTCAACACACCAGTTCCGGACGATGCTAAGGACGAGGACGGGCATTTGAAAGAGCAGTTCAAACGAAACAAGATTCGGACCGCCAAATACACTGCGCTGAGTTTCATTCCTAAGAATCTTTGGCTTCAGTTCCACAACATTGCCAACGTATACTTCTTCTTTATCATTATTCTCAGTGTAAGCATCATCAACGGATGATTGATCGCAAGGCTAACGTTTGTCAACTAGATATTCTCTATTTTTGGTGCATCCAATCCTGGACTCAATGCAGTACCACTGATAGTCATTCTGGTCGTAACATCCTTCAAGGATGCCATTGAGGATTGGAGACGGACGGTCCTCGATAACGAGCTTAACAACTCGCCGATTCACCGTCTTATCGATTGGAACAACGTTAACTCATCTGAAGACAGTATAGGTCCGTGGCGTCGTTTCAAGAAAGCGACAACGAGGACAATTGTTTCCGTCTACAGAAAGTTGAAATCCATGCGAAAGTCGGGTTCAGGAGGTAAGACATACCCAGAACAAGCTTTGGATGAGTCTAGGCAGTCTACAGAGACACGTCGAACTTCGTTCCATTCGCTAAAGAGCCGGGCGTCTGGGGATGGCATCCAGATGACGCCTTTGCACTCACCAGGGGCGATTGATGAATCACATCGAGGTTCATCTTACTACCATGATTTAAAGGAGCCAGACAATCCAGGGGTAGCACCCAACTCAAGAAGTGTCGCTCCTCAGTATGAGAAGGATTATGGATCCATCATTAACCCCACGAAGACTGTTCTGGAAACGGCACGTTTCAAGAAGGATTATTGGAAGAATGTCCAAGTTGGTGACTTCATCCGTATCTACAACGATGAGCAGATCCCGGCCGATCTCGTCGTATTATCCACCTCTGACCCCGACGGGGCGTGCTACGTAGAAACAAAGAACCTGGATGGTGAGACGAACCTCAAGGTCCGACAAGCTCTTCAGTGTGGGCGGAAAGTTCGTCACGCGAGAGACTGCGAACGATCAGAATTTGTTATCGAAAGTGAAGGTCCACATGCCAACTTATACAACTATAGTGCTGTTATAAAATGGCAACAGCATGATCGTTCGAATTCAGGAGCGCCTCCAGCGGATATGGCTGAACCCATATCCGTCAACAATCTCCTACTCAGAGGCTGCAACTTGAGGAACACAGAGTGGGTTCTTGGAGTGGTTGTGTTCTCTGGTCTCGAGACAAAGATAATGCTGAACTCAGGAATAACTCCCACCAAACGAGCTCAGTTAGCGAAGGGCTTGAACTGGAATGTCATCTACAACTTCGTCATCTTGTTCTTTATGTGTCTGATCTCTGGAATAGTCCAG
Organism: Pseudophaeomoniella oleicola; assembly: GCA_003868215.1. Taxonomy (NCBI): domain Eukaryota; kingdom Fungi; phylum Ascomycota; class Eurotiomycetes; order Phaeomoniellales; family Phaeomoniellaceae; genus Pseudophaeomoniella; species Pseudophaeomoniella oleicola. The sequence goes on from QWDQ01000088.1 coordinate 18,717, forward strand.
GGAGTCGCTTGGGCTGGAGGCAGTAACAACTCGCTGGGCTATTTCGAGTTCGGCTCGATCGGTGGCACCCCACCACTAGACGGCTTCATCACGTTCTGGTCTGCGGTCGTCCTATTCCAGAACTTGGTACCCATCTCGCTCTACATCTCGCTGGAGATCATTCGGACAGCTCAAGCGTTCTTCATCTACAGTGACACCTTCATGTACTATGACAAGCTGGACTATCCCTGCACGCCTAAGTCCTGGAATATTTCCGATGATTTAGGGCAGATCGAGTACATATTCTCTGACAAGACAGGCACTCTGACGCAGAATGTCATGGAGTTCAAAAAGTGCACAGTCAATGGCGTTGCATACGGCGAGGCATACACAGAAGCCCAAGCTGGCTTACGGAAAAGGGAAGGTATAAATGTAGAGGAAGAGGGTGCACGCATAAACGCACAGATCGCGCAAGACAGGGTTACAATGATTCAAGAAATGCGCCGGCTTCATGACAACCCTTACTTGCACGATGATGAATTAACCTTCATTGCACCGGCCTTCATCATGGATCTTGATGGCCAATCTGGGGCAGAACAGAGGCAGGCTAACGAGCATTTTATGCTTGCTTTAGCTCTGTGCCATACTGTCATTACCGAGCGCACCCCAGGAGACCCACCTCGTATCGAATTCAAAGCTCAGTCTCCGGACGAAGCAGCGCTTGTTGCAACGGCCAGGGACTGTGGGTTCACTGTGCTTGGTCGCCAAAACGATAAGATATTCCTCAATATCTTGGGTGAAGACAGATCCTATACCATTCTCAATATCCTGGAGTTCAACTCTTCCCGCAAGCGTATGAGCGCGATTGTTCGCATGCCCGATGGCCAGATCAAGCTTTTTTGCAAGGGTGCAGATAGCATGATCTATTCTCGACTGTGTCCTGGTGCGCAACGAGAATTGAGAAGGACGACCGCTGAGCACCTCGAGTTGTTTGCAAGAGAAGGTCTTCGCACGCTCTGCGTCGCTGAAAGGGATCTGACCGAGGCGGAGTATCGAGAGTGGGTCAAAGATCATGACTTGGCTGCTCAAGCTCTTGTGGACCGTGACGATAAACTTGAAGAAGTTTCCGACCGCGTAGAACGGGATCTAATGCTCCTCGGCGGGACAGCTATTGAAGATCGACTTCAGGATGGCGTACCCGACACCATTGCTCTTCTTGGAGATGCTGGTATCAAGCTCTGGGTCCTGACAGGTGACAAAGTCGAGACTGCTATCAACATTGGTTTCTCATGCAATCTTCTCTCAAACGACATGGAATTGCTCATCCTCAAAGCCGGCGAGGGTGCAAATGCGCTCGAAGAGGCGTCGGCGGAACTGGACAGACATCTTCAAACCTTTGGTATCACTGGGTCAGATGAGGAGCTTGCAGCTGCACGCAAGAACCATGAACCTCCCGCTCCTACTCATGCCATTGTCATTGACGGTGACACGCTTCGACTGGTGCTGCATGACGATCTGAGACAACGCTTTCTGTTGCTATGTAAGAATTGCAAATCTGTCCTGTGTTGCCGTGTCAGCCCAGCTCAAAAAGCGGCTGTTGTGCAGCTCGTCAGGAATGGTTTGGCTATAGTTGCACTTGCTATTGGCGACGGTGCGAACGACGTCGCAATGATCCAAGAAGCCAATGTAGGTGTCGGTATTGCAGGTGAAGAAGGGCGTCAAGCCGTGATGTCCTCTGATTACGCTATTGGGCAATTCCGCTTCCTTCAGCGTCTTGTGCTCGTCCATGGTCGTTGGGATTATCGCCGACTGGCCGAGACCATAGCGAATTTCTTTTACAAGGTAAGCTGACAATTTCTTACGTTCAAACGAGGTGGCTGACCAGTATATGACAGAACATGGTGTGGACGTTTGCTTTGTTCTGGTACGGCGTCTATAACAATTACGACGTTACGTACCTTTTCGAGTACACTTACATTCTTTTGGTCAATGTGGCATTCACTTCACTTCCGGTCATTCTCATGGGTATCTTGGATCAAGATCTCAGCGACAAGGTATCGTTAGCTGTACCACAGTTGTACCGTCGTGGGATGGAAAGAAAGGAATGGTCTCAGACAAAATTTTGGTATGTGGTATACTGCAATCTCCATACGCATTGGCTCTAACTCATCTACAGGGTATACATGGCGGATGGCATCTACCAATCAGCCATCGTATTCTTCATGGCATATCTGGAATTTGCCCCTGCAACTTTTGCCACCGAAAGCGGCAGGGATGTAGGCGATCGACAACGTATGGGAATATATGTCGCTTGCGCGGCTGTCATTGTCATGAACACGTACATTCTGCTCAACACCTATCGCTGGGACTGGTTCATGCTTCTCATCACGACTTTGAGTACCCTCTTGATCTTTTTTTGGACTGGCGTGTACTCTTCTTTCACCTCTTCCCTCCAATTTTACAAGTCAGGCGCTGAGGTGTTTGGCTCGCTTTCGTTCTGGGCGGTGACGCTTCTAACGGTCATCATATGCCTACTGCCACGCTTTGCAGCCAAATTCTTCCAAAAGTACTTCTATCCTCTGGACATTGACGTCGTTCGGGAACAGGTTGTTCAAGGCAAATTCAAGTATCTTGACGATGTGGACGAAAGTTCTATCTCACCGAAGGATGTGAAGGATACAAGTTCGTCAGAATCATCTGCTGAAGGTCCTATGAAATCAAAACATAGGCCAACACCGAGCATACCTGACTCCGAGCGACCTATCTATCCTCCTTCAGTGGCCCCGACCGCTAACACGCGAAATCCAAGGAGTCAGACAGGGAGTGATGAAACATATCGCACAAGGCCTTCATTTGATACTGCTCAGAGGCCTTCGCTGGATCGCATTAGGTCATCCCTTGAGCCGTCAAGGATGTCCACCGACAGGATGCGACCCAGCTTTGAAGACAGCCGAGACTTCACATCGGCAGCTTATCTCAGTCGCATCGAATCCAGCCAGTCAAATCTGGGAACTCCTGCTAGTCCGCAAGTGAGTAGAAGGCGGCAAGATACCTCTGATGATCCGAAATAATGCCGCTTTTGTACATTACCACGTTCGTTCAGCATTCACTCCACTGGGAGTTCCGGTCTGGAGGCATTTTTGTATAGGAACGACGCAAAAGATCTTCTTCGTTCAATTGGTTTGCTATTTTGCTGCGTTTCCTTTGTTTCTACTTGCGTTAGGTGTTGTGATCTGGACATGCCCATTGCCTGTGAAGAATGCAGTCTTTGGTTCACTCTGGCATTCGATGATTCTACAAACAATCTGCAGCATCACATATATCCCATAGAGTAGAGATATGATCTACTGTAGATAGTTCAACGTGTGGAAATACTTTATGCTCGCTCTTCTTGGTCAATCCCAGCAAATTCACCCCATTGCCTTGCGAAATAGTCTTGTTGTCTCACGGATTCATCTGCAGCAATGTCGAATCTAATAAATGGTACGTAGTATTTTAAGTACTTTACGCGTATCTAGCCCAAAGACTTTTCACGCGTTTTCCAAAGGTTGTCGACAGACAATGTTACGGAACTGTTCCGCATCATCGTAAGTTACGCGGGCCAGAGTATTATGATGTGAACTTCCACTGATGTCGCTACAAGATTGTCTGAGACCTTCACCGATCTCTCATTTGCTTTGTCTCTTACTTTTAGTGATGTCTTTCTGACCCAAACTGATTTCCCCCCCGGCCATGGACTTCACATTCCTCAAATCGGTACACGAAGTTTTCCACTACCCAAGGACTTTGTATAGGAACATATCAACTCCTGCGATAGAGCTGAAGGGCGTCCCTACAATATGGCCGAACTTGTTAGTGTTGTAGAGTAAGTACCTCTGGTTTCTATTAATCTGGCACCCCATGCCTTGAGTCGTTGCTGAGTTTAATCCTTAATAGGAGACTGAAAGCGTTGCCGCCTGAGCTTCACATATTCTGTCCACGACAAAACAACGACGACACAGATCGCTATGAAGACGAGAGCCCTGTGAACACTGATGAGGAGGAACGCAAATTCGATGTTCAGCGTCACAACCACATACAGGATGCGAAAGAACGTAGACATGCATACCTAGACTGTCTCCAGTTGTTCGCCTACGACGAGGGTCGAGAACTTAAAGAATACCTACAGCAGCGCATTGATGATGCGTTGAGCAAATGTGATCTCTGTATCCGGGAATATCATCTCGGAAAGCAGTTGTACTTGCGAGTCAAGCTCAGAGATGAGTATGACGATCCGGATGTGGACAGGTTCTTTGAAGTCGTTGATAAGTTCGACATTGAGCGAATATGTCGCGGTCTAACGGAAGCTACACGGCAACTGAAGGAAGCTCCACCAGAGAAGAGGGTGATGTCCCGTTTAGACGGTTCCTCCCTGCTTGCCATGTTTGAGTCTCTCAGTTGTCTTCCTTTCTTGAAGGATGGGGAAATGCTCAAGAATTATTTCGACGAGCCCTTCAAGCTCGTCCAGACAAAGAGACCTCTGAGAACAAACACATATACAATAGCAGCCACACGCTTTCTATTCGAGACACATCCAATACGATCACGGTGGGCAACATCGGAATGGACGAAGCTCGAGAAACCACCCACAGAGTTGGAATTTGACTGGACAATGAAGGATTTCCTCTCGCAGACATTTCAGGAAGTACAATCTCAACCGAGCTCAGCTAACGTCCAACGCTTGTGGCGCGCGATGCAGCTCATTATTAACAAGCTTCAGAAGCAGCAGATCACCCACAACTTACGAGCTTTGGATATTGATATTTGCAGGCTCGCCCTAGAACACTTCTCGGTAAATTCTTCAGGTCTGCAGCCATTACTACAGTCTTTCAAGAGAATACTGCAAGTTGCCCCAGAGGATTTCTGGGATGCGCTGGGCTCCGTGAGACCTTCTACTGTTGTCGAGCAGATCTGTCATAATCCTCGGTTTGAACTTCTGCTCAACGATGTATCTCGAGACCAGTCAATAGAGACAACAGGGCTTGGGGTAGCACTGGCATGGGTTCTGCCGTTCGTTGAGTCGATCAAGCCTGTCAATCGTCCAGTGGTCTGTCGGACCTTAACAGATCAGCTTCTGCAGAGAGTAAAAAAGCAAGACGTTTTGGACAGATCAAAAGTCCAGTGCTTCCGCATATCAATGCAGGTCTTAGAGAAAGCACTAGACAATTTTGTTTCAGATGATAGTCTAAGAGCATCAACCCCACGAGGCGTCCTAACTGAGATCATCGACATTGTAACCGATTATGCAGATGTCATCCTGGAGCCATTACATTACAGTATCTACCCCGAAGAGCTCGAAGCTGCAAGATCGAATGCCCTTGGGGTCGTACAGAGAGCTTTAGCGCTTGAGACATGGAATCTCAAGCATGATTTCGAGAACTTGTCACAAGACAAGCGCTTGCTTCACGGCGCTACGTCATATTCGAAGTCCTTATGGGAGAAGGTCATGAATCGTCTCAACGAGGACGATACTGCTCTCTCAGCTGCCGCTCTTGGAGGCATATATCCTTTACCTGGTCTAGAAGAGTTACCCGTGAAGGAGGACTCCGAACTATCCTCAGCAAAACGAGGCTTCAATGTTGTACTACAGAAGTTCACGAAAATCTTCGCTGTGATGTTAGAGCGGCTTGGCGAGTTTAAACCCGAACACCTGGACGAGCTGTTCAAGGATCCCAACACAAGCATGATCTTGATATCAGGTTTGTCATTTGCCGACGACACAGTATACCAGGCGGCGAGTGACCTCATTAAGAATGTGAGTGGCCAGTTTGGTAGGCGTGAAGCTATGGCCCATCTTCTCCAAGCATTCTTCGCAACTACTCTCTCTGCTTTGTCATACTCCTACCGTCGCTTGGCGAGCATGCGAACTTTTGCCGGCGTACCCCGGATGATCAAAACTGCAATGGATGTCCTTGATATCCTTACAGATAGCCAAACGGGACTCTTGCGGATGCAAACCTTTGACCGCAGTTCCAGGGTTGCTGTTGAGAGGTATTGGAGGTATCAATGGGCAGAGTTACGTGTGGCATTCTCGATGACTGAGCGTTGGTTCATGTATGTCAACGATAAGGGCATGATGAAGGACTTCTGTCGCGATGTGATGCAGTATGCAGAGGCTTTGTTTGAACAGTACACCGTTTTCTCTAACGTGGTCACCAACGACGAAGCACCAAAGGAGACACTGTCCGCAAAATTGATGTTGGAAGCACCCGACTACTCCCCATCAGCTGTTGTTGAGTTTATGGTCAAATGGTTGAGGTTGAGAGATGAGTATCTGGCCACGACTCTGGTCAAGCTCTTATCAAAACTTTTACGCCGCCTTGGCGACCAAGATGTGAAGGTCGAAGAACAAGCAATCCGCTATGTGGAAATGGTGGTGCTGAAGGAGACGGTTAGAACTAACATCACCCAGCAACAGAAGGCTGAACTTGTACGGACTCTAGAAGCCTATCGCAAGAAGCCATACCTACCAGCTCCCTCGGGCAAACAGAGACAGAAGTCGCTCAAAGACTTCGTTTTCACTGATGTAGCCGCAAGCAAGGCTGCAAGTCCAATCACTACAACCAGCGACGACTTCGGAGATTCAGACGTCGATGATGATGATCTAATAGAGGTCACTAAGGTAATTGAAGGAAAGAAGGTTGTGAAGTCAGGTGCAATTTCCAAAGATCCTTCGAGAAAATTACCTTCGAAGGCTTTGCACCCCAAGGTAACGCATGATGCACTTAATAAACGTCCAGTGGATTCCTTGGCGGCACGGGCTGGCAGGAGCGAATTCTTAGCACAGCGTGAGAGAGAGCGCGAGGAGCTAAAGCGACGCAATGCGGAAGCGGCTGCTCGATTGAGAGGCAACCGAGGCATCGATGCCCAAACTAAAGGTCAAGGATCCGGACTGCAGGGCATAGGCGTCGAAGGGAAGGATCACAGCAGAGCAGGGCCGGACAGTATGATGGTTTCCTCTGAGTCTGACTCTGATTCCGAGGATGAGATTGACAAGGAGCTGTTTGGTCATCTCAAGCCTTCATCGAAGCGTCTCAACACAGCTGTCTTCCCTGGGATGGTTAAGAAGCAGCCTTCAGGTCCGGTTAAAAAGATCAAACAGATACGCTCCGCCAAAGACATGCGTGCTCGTCTATCACCAGATCTTTCAGCGTTACACAGGACAATCCTCAGCTGGGATTTCTTCGCTAGCGGTGACTTGCCGCCAAATGCAGATCAAAGCGGGTACAGCTTGGTCTCTAATACTTTTCGTTCTGCATTGGAATATCAAAAGACATTTGAACCTCTCCTCGTTCTCGAAAGCTGGCAGAGTTTCAGGTCTTCAAGAGAGGAAGGTGGCTTCAAAGCGTTTGAAATGAAAGTTGCAAATCGGATATCGGTAGATAATTTTGTCGAAATAAGCACAGCCATGTCACTACAAGAGTCCAGAGACCTCCAGCTACGGGAGGCGGACGTAGTGTTGCTCTCGTCCTTTAAACAACCCTGGGCTGATCCGGCACAACCTCATTGTCTGGCACGTATCATGCGTGCAGGTATCAAGAAAGGCGACCGTGAGATTGTCTTCCGTGTTACTAGTGGCAACTCTCTGTCCGGACATCTGTCCCCAGGAACCGTCATTTGGGGTGCTAGCATTTTGTCGCTCACTCCGCTTGAGCGTGAATACGGGGGTCTTTCTGCTCTTCAATACTACGACCTTTCCGAAGAGATCCTCCGAGCCAAGCCGTCCCCTATCCTCGATTACGATCGTGATGTTCTTCAACCATTTGTGGATAACTATGACGCCAATCCTGCACAGGCAAAGGCCATCAAATCAGCGTTGGACAATGATGCATTCACTCTGATTCAAGGTCCTCCAGGTTCTGGAAAGACGAAGACAATCTGCGGGTTAGTGGGCGCAATCATGTCGAATGCTCCAGCTGCAGGGAGCACTGCGACAAAGACATCAGGAAATATGAATGGAGGCTCTTTACCGCAGGTATCTGGTATATCAACAGCTAAAAAGGTCTTAGTCTGCGCTCCGAGCAATGCAGCGGTTGATGAATTGGTCATCCGTCTCAAAGCCGGAATCAAAACCATGGATGGCAGACAGGAGGCTATCAACGTAGTCCGTCTCGGAAGGTCAGATGCGATCAACAGTGCTGTCAAGGATGTGACTATTGATGAATTGGTTGCCGCGAAAATGAAGTCCGCTGTGCCCCGAGATTCAAATATAAAAGACTTAGGCCAGCTCATGCAAGAGCATAAGGAGGCATCAGAGAAGGTCATTGAAGTTCGTAACCGCATGGACGAAATAAGAGCAAAAGGTCAACCTGTGAATCCCGCAGACACCACAGAGATGGAAGGATGGAAGCGGAAGAAGGCAAATCTTGGCATGCAGATCGATAGTGAGCGAGACAAAAAGAACGCAATGTCTCGTGATATCGAACTGAGTCGGCGCCGGATACAGCAGGAGATTATTGACGGGGCTCACATCCTTTGCGCCACACTCAGCGGCAGTGGACATGATATGTTCCAAAACCTCAACATTGAATTTGATACCGTTATCATTGACGAAGCAGCGCAGTCTGTCGAACTGTCAGCTCTTATTCCACTGAAATATGGATGTTCGAAGTGCATTCTCGTTGGAGATCCGCGGCAGCTGCCTCCTACCGTGCTTTCGAAGGCTGCCTCTAAATATGCATATGAACAGTCTCTATTTGCGCGCATGGAGAAAAACCATCCAAAGGACATCCACATGCTCGACACCCAGTACCGTATGCATCCTGAGATCAGTGTGTTTCCCAGTAAAGAGTTCTATGAGGGTAGACTCAAGGATGGTCCGAACATGGCTCAACTCCGCGCTAAACCATGGCATCATAGTTCTATACTGGGTCCTTATCGTTTCTTCGACGTGCAGGGCATGCACCAGAGCGCCCCCAAAGGGCACTCCTTGGTCAATATTGCAGAGCTCCAGATCGCCATGCAATTGTATGATCGCCTGACCACAGACTGCCGTCAATACGACTTTAAACGCAAGATCGGCATCATCACCCCGTATAAAGGGCAATTGAGGGAATTACGGCTCCGGTTTTCACAACGTTATGGAGATGGCATTCTTTCAATGATTGAGTTTAACACTACTGATGCCTTCCAAGGCAGAGAGTGTGAAATTATCATATTCTCTTGTGTGAGAGCTTCTACAAAGAGCATCGGGTTTCTGGACGATGTGAGACGTATGAACGTTGGTCTCACTCGTGCTAAATCGTCTTTGTGGGTTTTAGGTAATTCTCAGGCCTTGATGACAGGTGAATACTGGAAAAAGCTCATCGCAGACGCGAAGGCGCGGAGTCTTTATTCAGAGGGAGACATAATGTCGATGCTCCGGCGGCCACTGCTCACGTTTGATATGACACGCCCTGATGTTGAGATGACAGATACCCATTCAGCATCGACATCAAGCAGCCCAAAATCGTCTCTGAAGCCCACCTCTGTCTCAAGCGAACCCGCCACTACCCCAAATATCTTGAAAGCTCCAGGAGGGAAGGCTGGTGCTAGCCCGTTGACTGCGCGGAGAGAATCCACTACAGTCAATGGTCCTACATCAGAGGCTCCCGTCCAAAGACCTATTATCACAAGACCTGCTCCGAGACCTTCTCTTCCCAGTCGGTCTGCAAGTGCACAGTCGCTCACGTCACAAAATTCTAGTAGTGGTCCACCAACCCCCAACTTTGAGAATCCACCAAAGGTTGGTGTATATGGTCCCTCTGGCGGTGGTAATGGGCTCAACGACCTTAACAATTGCGGCATATGTGGATCTTACGAACACTATACCCACAATTGTAATAACTACGATGCTAGGATGGCAGCGCAGGGCGTATGTAGTCGATGTCACTCTGGTGGCCACTTTGCGAGGGAGTGCAAAGTCAGTCGTTGTCTTGAATGTGGCGCATTCCGACACGAAGCGAGCACGTGCACAATGAGGAGCTTACTCAGCAAACAAGACAAGGAACAGATTGCACGACAAGAAGCGGGTCACAGACGTCAACAGCAGAAAGCGCTTGAACGAGCACGAGAAAGACAGTTGGGTGAACATGCCGCAACAGTACCAGTTGTGAGAAGCACCGCTTCACCAGCACCCAAAAATGCACCAAAGGGCCCGTCGTCGTCATCAAGAGCGCCGAATGGATCGAAGGAAGCATATCCACCACGACCCAATAGCCACAATATTCCTATACCGCCCCGCCCCCCACAGCCTAGCGTGTCTTCTACAGGTTCATCACCACATCTTTCTCCCTCTGATGTGAACAATAACAGCATGAAAAGAAAACGCAGTTCAGAGACTACGAATCTTGATGTTGCTGGCCGTGAACCCAAAGTATCTCGTCCTTCTCCAAAGAATGGCTCGTCCTCATCTTCCATCCCACCAGTCCAGCAACCGGTGAGCCGCCCGCCAAGACCACAGTTACCTACCGCTGCGCAGATCAAGAATCAGCCTTCGGGCACAGGTCCATCAAAGTCAGCAACTGCTCCTGCTCCTGGTGTCGTACCACCTGGGAGTAAAGGAGTCATCAAGCGGCCGAAGGTAAAGGAGAGCGATATATTCATGATGCCTAAAAAGAGGTGAGCGGAGCTAGCAAAGAGCTCAAGGGTTACTTCCTTCGAGGGGACATCAGTCAACACAAGCAGCTGAACAGTCAAAGTTGAGACAAAGGCAAGGGACGCCGGAACTTGACTCCTTTATGTCCTCGATGTAGGAGTGTGATGCAAATGCAACTTCGCCCTGCATCTACATGCACTTACAGCAGCTTCCTCCTTCGCGCATACGTCGGCAGAACATAACGGGAACGGCATTGTCCCACTGCCTCACCTCATGCACAATCCGAAAGATTGTCTTTTTTTCTTTCGTTTTTCTCACCCCCAAAATGGGCGCTCTCCTAACACAATGTACAATTAGATACCATCCCGTCACATAACTTTTCTTTCTTTTTTTTCTTTACACGTCGGCATAGCGCCGAGGAAAGGATCTTGCATAGCATAGCATAGCGTTTGGTCCCTGGGAGCGAAGGTCATGTTTTGTTTGTTTTGTCTTCCCTGGAGTTGGCATCGGACAGGGACTAGACCGGCGCCTCTTTTTGATCTTCTTTGTCTTTTTCCTCCTGCTCGATAGACTCTTATCATATCAGAGAAGAATGGAGGCAACTCATGGCGCGGCGCAGTGGAATGGAAGCTTCCTTCTTTTTGCTTCAATTTCTACCTTCTAGGAACCTGGCTGAAAGACCGGGAAGGGCAAGGCGTTTGTTTTGCTTGTTATGGGAAATGGGGAAGTGCTTTAGGTACTAAGGCACGCACCTCAAAGGACATAAATTTTTAGTAGTAGGTTGTATGTACGTACGGAGAGATTATGTAGATATGGAACATGTTCCTGCTTCATATCCTTTCTTCTTGGAGAGGCAATACAATCATTAGCTTCCCCTTGTCTTTCTACATCATAGAAAGAGGTTCAGGCAGTAAATTTACGGACTCGGTCCCATGCTCTCCCGTCTTGATGATATCATATAGTATCCAAGGAGACCTCCCTATGTTTTCCTCCCAGCCAACCCTCTATTTCGTTTCTCTTTGGCTCGTGAGAAAATTCAGTAAGCTAAAGAAGAAGAAGACGGAAAAGAGAGAACAGGAAAGAAGGAAGGAAGGAAAGAAGGAAAAGAAGGCCCGGCTCTACTGCGTGTAATTTCATGTAATGCAATGTAATGCAATGTAATGACGTTCGGGAACGTCTGGGTGTGGCATAAGTCTCTATAGGAGGGGAAGAGGAGGAGGAGGAAAGGCGGAAGGGAGTTTGATTAGAGGTGTGATCGGCTAGAGTTGAAGTCGTGCGATAGAGGGAAGCGTAGGGAGGATGATGATAGAATTCGATATGGGATTATGTCAGCGTGTAGAAAGAGTCAAGTGAACAGAGGCAGGCAGGCAGGCCGTTTGGTTGTCTGCAAGGGAAGGAGGAGGGGGGTTACTGGAGAAATTGCGGAGTGAAACGATGAAAGGGAGATAGGAAGTAGAAAAGGACCGAGAGGAAAGGAGAGGATGGGTTCTGCTGTCATAGGCGTGAGACCGTCCTCGGGGAGCGTGCGGCGGCGACGGCGGCAACGGCTTGCAGGAAGGAGGTGGGATAGGCAAGGGAGAAAGGATGAGTAAAAGAAATTGCCAAGGCCGTTGGGAGTTGCAGGCAGTGACGTCGCCAAGGAGGTGTTCGAGAGAGACGGATTCGGCAATTCTGAGGAGTTGCCTCAGGGGTTACCTGATGGACGTTAAAGAGCACATTACTAAGTAAATGTTCAGTGGTCGAAATAACTAAGGAGCGGATTGAAATGTCAGACTGCGAGAGTTGACTCTGTTGTAGGAGAACAAGTAACGGAACCATATCCATGGAACTCGAGCAATTGCTGGGAGCATCGAAACGAGCTGTTGAACATGACGATGCTAGGTGCCTAGGAAACTCGTATCGACTTGAATATGGCGCTGAATGAAAGGACGAACAGGCAAGGGATATCCCGGACTAGCAGAGGTAGTGCAGTACTAAGACAAAGGAAAGCGGGACGGTCTTCTTCCGAACCTTCAAATTGTCGTCTAGCTAGCATCAACCGCTACTTTGGTGATGAAGCTTGTGAGGTCAGTGTGAAAGACTAGCGACGAGGTTAGTGCCATAGTGCGTGTGTCCTTTAGCTGTGTTCCTAAGGGCCAAACGATAATGAGATTTCTCCGATGAACTGGGGAAACCAATATGAAGGACCCTCAGGTATCAAGTCAGTGGTCACGGCAGGGTGGACAACAGTGTTATTTCGCCGCGATAGTGCCATAGTGCGTAAGGGGATGATTGCAGCCAGCATCAGCCAAGACGCGTAGACGATTGTTATACTAACGCAACCAATTGGTATTGGAAACTGGCCAGAGTACACACTGCGTGACACATTTGCCAATGCCGTCCGACTTGCAGATTAGAGATCATACATGATCCAGTGTCTGGTGAGAGAAAGGCCATCACGTGTCGTGTGACGGCTCGATTGTGAAGGCTCGGTGATTAAATCCATAAATGACAGCTATGGCAGAAAGCGATTCCGGGAGTTTTTGATTATTGACTGAAGAAAGCACCAGGATTATTTAGCGCGACGTCTAGAGCGAGGCTTCTGCAATGCACACTCTGAGTCAATCTGCACGACAGTTGGGACAGGACAGTCAACCACTGTAGCTTAGCAGCTTAGCGTACTTTACAGGATCTGTCTCGCTGTGTCCTGCGATAGCGACGACATTTGCTGGTCCCTGACTCGAGTTGTTCCACTACATGGATTCTGGCTAAGCCGGAGAAGAATAGCCGTGCCCTCGAGAGAGGCGCTGCTTACTGTAGACGTTGTCTACAAGAGATCAGAGGGACACGATGGAAAGATCATTGCGACGACAGACAGATCGCGGTCGGGTTTGAGGTTTACCGTAGAGTATTGGACTATGAGATACATTTCGTTAGCCACCACGCTCCTATGAGTAAAACCTTGAGCGAGAGTGTCAGGAACGCGGCGTGCTTTGATGTCAGTCAGCTGGGTCCTGTCAAACTGATGACGATCAAGGGGGTTGTATCACAATAGCCGTTATTATTGACATTGCTAATAGAGTGCCTTCACGTTGCTAGCACTCAGCAACTAGCGTCCTAGTAATGGGACTGACTGAGGCTGAAGGATGCTGGGTGGATTTCTTGATGTGTGAGAACAAGATCATGATCATGGATCCAATGAGGGTATACGACACTGGTGAAGGGGTTGAGGAAGCTGTTCCCCAACAGGACTGATCAAAGTCGGACAAGATACAACATACAAGATGCACAAGATAAGATACTTTGCCTACGTAATTCAATTCCCCTGCCCCAAATCGAAGCGTTTGTGGAGAGAAGAAGAGAAGAGCATGACAGTTCATTCTGTGCTACTTCGAACTCGTACTCATATTGATACTCCCACACCACACTGCCAAACCAATAAATCCATCAATAATGAGTCTTGTGATAGATTCTTGTATCACAGTATAATCGTGAAGCTCATTTGAAGCCATCTTTAGTTGTCCAGCAACGATTTGATGTGCGGAACTAATGGGATCGACAAGATCGGATGATAGATCACATTCGCTTCTGTGCGAACCGCCTCGCCGCTGTCCTTTTCGCGTTAAACAGCCCAACCACCAACCCTGCCAATGCCGCCCTAACTCTCGCTTTGCAGTAGGTTCCGCGTTGGCTGCATTGCCACTAAAGAAGAGAGATCCAGACAAGGGTCGAGAAGAACTATGTCACTGGTGGGAGCTGTAGGAGCTGAACTCTCCCTTGCGTCGCCTCGCACTGATGATGATGGACGAAAGCAAGCTACAGTAAGTCTTAGCGCATACATTGCAGCGATGAGGAAAAGCGCCGAGTCCGGGGTCTCTGCTATGGGGACGCAGCTTGCTGCAATCACTTTTTTGCTATTGTAAGGAGATTGTAATCGGAACTCGTTGGCGCTGACTGCACAGCTCGACGGTCTAGTTGCTTCGACGTCGCCAACTTTTAGCACTCAGAATAGATGCATACTTCGTCATAGCTCCTGCTCCCCTAGCGAGCCAATCCACGTCCTTGCTGCTTGTCTCCCCTTTGGCGCGAACTAATCCAAGAATTTCGGATACAACGGTGCCTTCAGCAGGTACTGGTTCCCCATCAAGCCCGCGGGTTTCTCATTAATCCACACGTTATTGTTGGAATGTTCGCGTGGTCCTCAATGTCACGTACTCGAAGTGCGCGCATCGGCCAAGCTCGCCCTTGTCTCCTTGCCCACCCTTGCGGACATCGCAAGGGTTGACAATATCCAACCATCTCTTATGTCTTCGTACAACTTCTTTGGTGACATGATAGCTTGCTGCACTATTACCTCTCGCCTGACAGGGATTTCATTGACTAAAGTAGGACCAACTCACAACACACCCTTGCGGCAGGTATCCGAGTTGATAGGAGTCTATACTCTTCTGTCCTCCAGGTCACTGGTCTCCGTCTGCTGTCTCCACTTGGTATCTCTGTTCCTCAGCCGAAATATTGGATCAAATGCAGGTGGCCGCGCACTGTCGCAGCTCAGAATTGGCTTCCTGTTCCAGATTTCCTGGCAGACCGCTCTCACCGATTGACTGCGTAGACCATACACCACGGCCACATGAAAGTAGTTACACGAAAGTGAAAGGTGTCAGCAGGATTCATTCTGGTAGAGGTATCAGAATCACAAAAGACATCACACAGAAAGTTGATGTCGTACCGAAGACTGTGAGACTACCCCTGACCTCTGAGAAGCAAGGCATCGGTTCCACAGACGAACACAGAGGGAAGATGAAAGGGCCTCCGGAAATGATAAGGCCGGCGGAAGGACCAGCCATCGAATCCACGGAGCGAAAAATGGTTCCAAGTTCAAGCCGTGACACACAGTCACCAAGCACTCGCCGTTTGAGAAGGCCTCATAGCGCTTTACTACTTAGTCAAGCACCAGCCTTCGAGGAGTCACCTGATTTCGCAGCACATTACACCGTAGAAGAGGAAGACAACCGGAGACGACCACTCGGTCGTCGACGTTCGATGTCCGAAGAGAGATCAATAACGTCACCACAGAAATTGGTACCCAGAGACGCGAAGACTCCTCTGGGTGTCAGTACGAACGAGCTCATCCTCTTTCTTCAAAGCAAGCGTGTCTCTTTTGAGGACGAGCCACTCGAAAAGGGTCCTGCAGCTGTACCTTACACCCCAATTACGGATCATCTGTGTGCTAATCCAGTGGGAAGTCTCAGGGCCGCTTCTAATAAAATCAGTCAGTTTGTCCATCAGAACAAGCCTGTTGGCGGTCTAACAGCTGAAGGCACAGCGAACGGCCAAAAAAAGACGAAGATGGCCACAAAGTTCTACTCGACCAAAAGATCTAACAGCAAACTGAAACGCCGTCCGATGGAGTCTCATGACTTGACGACAAACTTAGATCTGGTCAAGAGAGATGGTAACGTTGAAGGTTCAGCGGATTCCAATGCCGCCGAGAAGAAAGATGTGCGCACTGGTAGTCTTTCGTCGGGAGACGCAGATGATGAGCATATTCCTGATGAGAAGCGGACAGAGAACTTGGAAGATTGGCATCACTACGTCCTACGCCTTGATAGCGCGGACAAATTTTCTGAGCAAGTCAACGCCGCCATGTCGGGTGGTCTCGCCGAAAGTGGAAAAGCAGAAGCGCGTCACATCCCTGTCGCGAAACATTATATTCCTGACACCACTAAAACGTCCAATTTACGCCAGGATAATGGCAATGCATCAGATTTCGATCCCCTAGAATTAAGTCCCTCCCATGCAAATGGCAAGGCAATATTAGGAGTCTCGAAAGCGCCACGACGAAAGGGTCAACAATCGTCGGAGCAAATCGAAGACCCGCAATCCCAGTCAAATCACGGGCATCTGTCTTCACCACCGGCCGATGATATTAACATCAATAATGGCCATATTAATTCATCTGACAACCAACGAAACGTTACCAATGGAGCGAATTGTCGTGCGATCCAGCGTATTCCACCCCCACCCCGCACATCTAGCAGATCGTCGTCGAGAACCTCGAATTCGACGTCCAGACAGATCGGTCTGTTCCCTTCTATCGTCTCCCGAGAAGGTCAAGCATCGTCGTCCTTGAAATCCAAAGTGTCGAACGAAGATTTAGCTGGTCGTCGGAATCCAGCAGGAAATTTGCGCGTATCTGCACCCGATGGACCCTCTACTTCAACTTCCACATTGTCTGTCATTGAATCACAAGCGATTCCTTCGAGTCCTCCGTTGTCTATGCGAAGTAATGAGTCGATGACAATAGAGAACGCGCAGCTCGCTACCCGTCCCCAGACACCTCTCCAGTATTACTCGAAGACGAAAGCGCCTACAGAGCCGCCGATGGGACCGCTTCCAGAACTACCAGAGGGTCACGACAGAGATAGTGCGCCTTCCCGTTCATCATACCGATCAAAACGTTCGCCACGGCGGACGAAACCTTTACACAGCCGAGATAATAGCAGTCTGACATCATTGTCGCTATCGCGCGCCGCCTCGCCTGCCGTCGGCTACCATACCCAGGATTCGCCGCAGCAGTCAACTCGCTCGCGGAGCGACAGTGAACATATTACCGCTCTGCCTCAAATTGAAAGCATGTCATCGAGTGGTATGTCAGCTGCTCAGCAAGTCCTGCAGTCACCTACAAGTATTGGCTCATTAGACTCCGCGGTGTCATCGGCTTCGCAATCAAGAGCAGATCGAGTCAGAGCGCGAAAGCTTCGTGATACAGCGTCTGTGCGAGCAAGGAATGAGAACCGGGCTTTAGAGAAAAGAGAGGCGAGGGCATCTGCCACTCCAGAGGATAGCCCGATAAGCCCTCACCTTGACCAATTCCCGTCCATTCCACTTGCATCAGCCCACATCCATTCCACGACAATTTCTCCTGTCCAATCGGCGACCAAGCCCCCACCTTTGCTCCGTCGCATATCCTTTCCGCGTACCAATTCTTTCACTATCAGACAAACGCTCTCCCGTTCTCCGATCTTCGTCGTAGCAGAATCCGACCCTCAAACCTCCAAATTTCGAACCGCATATCATTCTCCAACTACAACTCCAACCTCGCCAGTCTTTAAAGCCGATGCTCCCACTACCAACCCGTCCGAAAAGATGGCATCTACTATGCACCCACCGCCTGTTCGACCCCGGCACTCCGATCGTACTCTCCGCTCCAAGGGCTCCGTGACCCGTAACGGCACCCACACACCTCCACGCTCCGAGTCATCCACTTCCTCGGATGATGAAGAAGCATCGACAAGCACCACCGTCCTCTCGTCCGCGAAGCAAATTCGGTCCAATTCCCGCAACCATGAAAATATCCAAAGTCTGGAACAGCGGATCGCTCGCCTAGAATCCGAGAATCGAAAATACCTCGCCATGCTGCTTGCATGGCTTAATCCTGAGGAAGTGCTCGATCAGGAAGCATCGATAAAGAGGAAATTCCATGCATTATCTGTTGTTCGTGGGACGAGTATCGACCCTAATCCTACGGACACTGCGACAACAGCATTGCCTACGATGACGAATGGCGTCACAGGCCTTGGATTGACAAGTAATGGCAGGGGTGGCGGCAACATCAACAGCAGTGGTGAGGGCGCAGGGCAATTGGGAAAATAGTCGACTTGCTTCTTGACAAGATAATTTCATTGAGGAGAGGGTCATAGAAAAAACAGCGCGAGCAGTCAGCATATCAACAACGTATCAGCATTCCAAGGGTTTAAAAATACATTTCGCATTGTGGGCAGGAAGCTGGAATTCCCAACGTTAGATCTACGATCAAGTCCCATTTTGGCAATGGGAAACGAAAGAACACGACAGAAAGAAACAGCAGGTCACAGCATGTGTTGCATGGTGTTTGGGTCCACGATATACCCCCCTTTTCAAGCTCTTCCAGGCTTCAGTTTTCTAACTATTTTCTTGCTTGTTATGGCTTCCAATTGAGTTGCATGCAGCCTGCAGGTCTTCCAGATAATTCAAATATTCTATCTTATCTACCATGTTTTCTTTTTTTTAATTTTTCAGTTCTCAAATGACACAATTCATGATGATGGTGGTGGTGGAAGACACACGCACGTACGCACGCACGCATGTACATGAACCATCATATAAGTAGGTATCCATCTTGTCTAAAGTTGTCTCCTCCTCCTCCTCCTCCTCCTCCTCCTCCCACATTTCCTACTACGTACGTATTCTTGAAACCCCCCCCCCCCCCCCCCCCCCCCCCCCCCCCCCCCCCCCCCCCCCCCCCTTTTTTTTTTCACCCCCCCCCCCCCCCCCCCCCCGTCAGAAACTCGAAAGGTCTCTAGAGAGAGGCCTAAGGGAATGATTTGGTAGCAAAAGAAGAAGAAGGCTGGACTAATAAGGTTTAGGAGGAAGTAAGATAGATCGCTGGATGGATGGATGGGTATCATTATTGACTCTTGATAAGATGCGTGGGTGCGTTTGAGATCTGAAGATTCGTTATTTGTGTGTGTGTGTGTGTGTGTGTGAGTGTGAAATAAGGCTTATGTATATATGTATGTAGTTGAGTGAGAGAGAGAGAGAGGTAAGAAGAAGAGAAGTAACAAAGTAAGAAGAGACAGACAGACACGCCAAGCCAAACAAATTGATCTTCATTCCGAAATATTTCGACAAAATCACATCTCCTTCTCCCCCGGTAACCTCGCCTCGGCGATCTCCTTCAGACTCACGCCGCGGTACTCCTGCGCATCCAACCAGCCGATGTAAGCGCGATCGCCGAAGCCGCCGACCCAATAGGCCTCCTCGACGACGAGACGGACCCAGCGCCCGCTGTGGGCGGCGCCGGGGGAGTTGGGTAGCCACCAGGACGCGTCGGGGTGTTTGGCGAGGAAGCAGGCGGGGATGCGGGATACGATGAGCGAGTGGTGGGAGATGGGTTCGAGGTGGCCGATGAGGGTGAGGCGGGGGAGAGAGGCGGGGGAGAAGAGGCCGAGGTCGAATGGGGAGGAAGAGGAGGCGGAGGTGGTGGTCTTGAGTGGGTCTGGGTTGGTAGAGGGGACCTCGAAGGAGGAGGAGGATGATGATGATGATGATGATGGCGACGACGATGAGTGAAGGCGGAGGTCTCGGTACTGTGTCCACCAGTCCAGACTTAAGCTGATGTTTCGAATTCGACCTTCCCCGTCCGCCTCAGGAGCCGCGTTTTTGAATGTGGTAGCGAGGTTGAGTGCTATGATGGTGGGGTCACCGAACGCCTCACAATCGGCGACGTAATCGATCAATCCCACCGGAGTGTTGGCAACCGTGCTAGGCGGTGACGCCGCGGAAGAAGTGTCCGGCGGGAATATTGTCGAGAGCACTCCCGTCGTGGACATGGTGAGCAGACGGCGGGCCAGCACGGTAGATTCGTATCTCGTAGGGATCTGCAGCCTGGACTCTGCCGATGCAGCTACGGCACTGGCATCGTCAACGGGTTGGATGCGGACGGTTTCGGCAGACGAGGAGAATGGCGACTGATCCAGCGAGGACTGGGGGATCACGAAAGATGCTGCGAGAGGCAGCAGTCCCGCGAGAACCGGTGCAAGATGGTATAGAGATGGGACATGCATGATGGCAACCGGCAATGATTATTTGGGCGGTTTCGGGATTCCAACAACCAAGAAAGAACTGCCTGGGAAGACGCAGAATCACAAGGGAATCGTTATCTAAGTAGCAGGATTTGACGGGTCAGATAAGACACTATAAAATGTATATCTTTCCAAACCACAAGAGCTCGCTGTTGATGTTTGTCGTTACAGCATCCGAACATCCTCTTAGAGACATGTCACATGAACGAACGGCATGATGTCGATCAGATAGCCGATATCGTCGTTCCTAAATTTCTTGGCACACATACCAGGGCATGAGACTGAGCCGGAACATCGACTGCGTCGTCGAGTCATTTTAATGATATTTAGACGAGAGTACAATGATACCAAACTTCAAGAAAGGCACGGTAGGAATATTGTAGTGGTAATGTGCTAGCATATCTGCATTTAAAACATAGCAAGCCTTTTCAACAATATCAGAAAGAATTGTAGTATCGGCGTGTCAGCGATGCTCACTCTGTGATAGGGGGTCCTTCTTAATAACCCACGCCTAAGCCAGCCAGGTCCGTAAGCAAGTCGACATGGCATAGTAATAATTTATGGTACTCCTGCGTTGTCTCAAGTATGTCAACAATCTGCAACTCACTGTATGATGCCATGCATCTGTCTAGGTAGTCTGGTCGACGAGGATACGGTCACGAGCATGACGACCCGTTCGGGGCCTAACCCTAGTGCACATGTCAGCCTATCTCTTGGTTCCACGAGTGGGTTTCACGCTATAGTCGTCCATATTCCTGCGATCCTTGGGTTTGATAGGACGCTTCGGAATATCGTCAAGTGCATCGCGGTCGCAGATGCCTCCCGCCAGGATAGGGTTTACTGTGCCAGCGAGCTGAAGAATGAGACCCTCATGCTGTAACTGCGTGAGCATTTTCTACGATACTGCGAAGCGACCGAAAATCTGGTGGCCGCCTTTAAATTTTATGGAGCTCGCGGGAGAGGCACTTCGACGGCTCGTTCGAAGGTCGAGGATCTAAAAACAATAATATGGAATTGACGAGGCAGGACGAAGCTAGATACTAGGTTAGAGGCTTCAACTCCAGGAAATGCAGGATCACACGGGTGATAAAGGATATCTATCCGGTTCCGTTTCAGCCAGGCCTCTTGTTCGTACAATCCTTCCCATTACATCACCTTTTCGTCGGAACGCCGACCCTAGAAGAGGGTAGAGATGCTGTTCAACGAATCGGCCTAACAAGGTCCTTTCGGAGCATGTGAGTCGCTAGATCTGATGCAGTGGCCATATATCCACAGTGTCTTTTTTGACCGTGGCTTCCTTTGACAGGAGACACCGTCTTCGAAACGCCAAAAGTTAAAGTGGGCGACTGAATTGTCATCTCCTGTGGAGAGGAGACTAGCTTTTGAACCGTCCTATCCGGTATCGAAGCTTCCATACGAAGTTGAGAGCGTACTTGATCCTGAAGTGGGTCTGCAAGCTTGGAGTGGCTTCGTTTGTGGCAGCTTTGAGAGATGCTGCTATTCCCCTTGTGAGAACCGTGAAACGTAACATGTGGTGGTGGAACTGGAGTTGCATCACCTAGGCTGTTGAGATAGGCAGCGTTCGGAGTATTATCCCGTGATGATTGGCGCGAACCAGCTGGAGAAGGCCTCTCCTGAAGGAACTCTTTGCCATCGCAGCGTCTCTGATGCTGGATGTGCTGCTGCGCCGAGGTCATGGCCATTGGACGTAGCTTACACAAGGCTGCAGCGACTTCTAGTTCCTGAAGGCGGAAGTCCTTATTCAAGTTTGCAGTATTCACAGTCGTACTGTCAACTTCAGAGGCAGTTCCTGTTGTATCACCAACGAATTCTGGGGAGCTGGAGAGTACACCCAGTGCCGTTGTACTAGACGAGTACCTAGGCTCCAGAATTTGCTTGAACAAAGCAGCGTCGTTTCGACTCTCACATACACCAGCTGCCCGTTGCACAGCGAGACGGTCAAGCTTCGGCGGCAGCGAAGAAACCGAGACCGAGGATGCCATCGACGAGACAGAGGAAGACCTTGATGCCCGAGAGTACACCGTAGGTGCCTCTGATATCACGGACTCGGATGGAGAAGAAGTTATAGTTGTTGACCGCGAGAGGCAAGAACGCGCCTTTTCCTCAGGGCGTGGAAGTAGACAAGCCTGTGGTGGCGGACAAACGTCGAGTGTGGCACGCAGCAAGCAGTTATTGCGGGTTTGAGCCATAGCTGCAGACATCGCAGGTGTTCCATAAGCACCCGAGAAATTTCCAAAGTGATTCGATTGAGGTGTTGATTGTGGAGTGGGCAGGTTGCGAATCCGAGGCAACGGCGGCTGCGTTGCGACGGCTGGGGTAGGTGCCGATAGCGGTCTAACTGAATCGGAAGGACTTTCCGAAGACGCTGTACCACTGCCGTAGATGCCCTGGAATTGTTCAAGCCCCTGCTTTTCGGAAGGATTATCTCCAAATGAGAAGTTGGCACTCAGCGGCAAATTCCCCAAGGAGCAGGTTTTGGGTAATCCAGCCAGTCCCTCAAAATCCTCCGATAAGTTAATATCAAGCTTGCTCAACACGACCGGCCAACCAATGCGCTGGGCAATGATGTCCGAATTTGGACCGATCGGACGGCTGAGAGTCAGGACAATCCTGCTCCATCGTTGAAATTTCTCCTGAGGGATGTGTAAGTTCCAGCCGATCACCTTACAGTAGTTCAGTTCGTTGACGTGAATCTCCTGGGTTCGTAGACCGGAAATTTTGCTCCACGCTCGTGTAGAATAATTTCGATCCTGAAGATACTTTGACGCCAAGATCAGTGCAGTTAGGAACATCCTCCGGCCGCATTGCATAGACCTGAATTCCTCTCCGTTTCTCGGCTGCTCCGTGCAGAAGTTGGTCTTCGGAACCAAATCTTTGATAAGAACTAGATAGAATAGTGCAACTTGCAACGTCGAATAGCTGGTGCGTGAGCGACGTAGCGTTTCCGTAATGAACGTACGTAACGGAAGGACTCCACGGCCGAAAAAGCAGGTATCAGTCCGAGGGGTACATGCCGCAAGCGGCCATATGGCCTCAACCAACTGCGCAGCGAACCCTGGATCACGTCAGTCCAATAAGATACACGCGATTGAAACTCCGTCAACTCACCAACTAATATAGCGACGAAGCAATCCTTCCTCTCACTCTGACGGGTCAGAGTAGGAGGGGGCCTTGCTTCGCCATTGCTTCCCGAGATTTGAGAGCTCCGCCGGGGGTTCTGCCTCTGTTCGATCGGAATTGTTTTGCTGCATGGGCCATCATTGACGGTATCCAACCAGCTTGGCACGGTCGCTCCAACTTGGCTCTTATCTAGTTGAGCAATAGTAGTTCCAAACGTGTGTTCGGAAATGCATCCGGTTACAGCTGTGCCGACCTCGCACGGTGCTGAAGATGCCGAAGAAAGCGAGGACACCGAATCCTGAGAGGAATTGTCGTCGCTGGAGGTATCTGAATTCGTGGACTGACTATCCGAGAACTCTTCACTAGTAACCCCTTCTACATGATGTCTTGTCTGGTAGTATTTCTGACCCTGGTAGTCAACGTTCACGTTACCGCGAACCGGAACCATGTTCGTCTAGATACGAAGATCTGACGACACGAGCCAGATACAACCTAAGATATCAGTGTGAGGGTACTAGCATGCGCCCTCTGAAGTAGTGGGGGGGAATATTTTTCTGTTTAAATTTGTTTTTTTTTCTTTCCGGAGTTTTCTGTTGAATATATGTGCAGATGTTTGTTATGAAATGTGACGCAATAAAGATCGGTTTGAGACTGCAATGTATCAGCAAAATAAGGCACCCGGGGGGATGGCAAGCGCGATACTGACATTACTTCTTGAAAGCAACCACCTACCGCAAATCCGTCGTGAGTCAAAGCAGAGACCGAAGTTACCACCACCAGTACTAAACTCTAGCAAAACAGCTGTCTTCGTCTGTGGATCGCCTTTGTATACGATCAACGACTCGACTGTCCTGACAGAGAAGACTCGAGGCTAACACTGGTCTAGGATACTACCGCAACCGAATGAAACGGAGGTAGCAATACCAGATTGACTTTGACGACGGACTTTGCTGTGCAGGTGGTTGATGAAAAGTTTCGTGTACTGTATTTCATGTTGTGGATGTGTAATTAAGTCCTCGAACGAGGATAAGATGACTCGGGAAGAGTGGCAACAACTGTTGACACTCGCTGAGTCGGCGCGGTGCGAAAGACTGACTGTTCAAGAATGAAAAAAAAAAATATGGTGAGGCTTTGCAAATGATGAGCTTATGCAAGTAGAGTGGTGATTCGAGACTGCGAAGGACGACGTAAATATACGAGACCCAAGCGCGGTGAGGGCGATAGAGATGGTATTTGCGCCGGCACACAAGCGCTATTAGAGGACAGGCTGCAAAGAGAAAGGTGGCAAGAAGAAGAGGCACAGGTATGACTGCAACGTATTAAATGATTCCATCGTCAGTGTCATATTCGACTCATCGGAGGCGGGCCAGGCTTTTGAGGCACCGCTTGTCATGCTCACCGGAAGTTGAGAGTCAGGTTGGACTATTCGAGACCCAACGTAACGGGGGTATCTCTAACCAAAGAACACCGGGGAGGAGATGCGAATAATATACAATAAAGTCGATTGTCTTGAATGTTTCGTTGTCTTCAGTGTGAGCACGAGCTCAAATCATGATTTGGGACCATTTCATCTTGATGGCGATGGGGGGGAGGGAAGAGACAGGATCAGATCGCATGTGCGGATGAGGCCGATTATATCGGGGGCGGTTATGGTTTATGCCTATGACTCTGCTTTCTCTGCCTTGGGGGGGTCTCGGGCGTAGTAGAAGGTGGGAAATGGGATTTTGGTGGAGTGGAGTGGCGGATGAGGAGTCATAGGCCTAAGTTACCGTTCATTCATTCATTGATTGATTCACTCCTCCATTCACATTACCTTCCCTTACTGTCCCTAACCTCTTTTTTCTCTTTCCTTTGCCTCTTCCTTTGCGTTTGTTCTGTCACCCACAGACACGACGTTCGATGCCTAGTACCTACATACCTACCCTAGAACAGTCTAATCATCTGGAAGAAATGACCAATATCTTCACTCGATTCCTTCCACCAAACTCTTACAATACTCTGCTGTGATAATCAAATAATTACTGATTCAGAACAATCTAATATGTTCTACTACGTAGTAATGATAATCTGCCTACATACTAGGTACGTAAGATACCTGGGACATACCAGCCCCGTTAACAGCGGTGTTAATTAGTGGTAGGTTACCTGGTCATTGCTCCGTGAATCTACTCCGTACTATGTATAACCTAACCTGTCTGATTCTGCGGCCTCCGCAACGCCACTGAAATCAACCAACCCAGTCATTACTGATTAATTATTACGCTTCCTTGTTTTGGGCGCAATCAGGGCCACTGGATAAATCGGCTTTTTTCTCGTGCAATCAACATCAGAAGTACGGGTTAGGACGATACTTTACACTGTCAACTACCCTCGACAACCATCAAAAGAAAGAAAGAAAGAAAGATGTATGCCTTGCGCTGCGAGATTGGCACTTCCTGAATAACATACAGCAGGTGCAGACAACAAATCAGCAAAATATAAGATCCTCTCTCTTCTTTCGCCAATCATTATGGACGTATTGTCATGCCGTCTCAATCAAGTATTATAGGTAAGTGCCATCGGGAGGAACATTGCCCAACTACCAAAGAATGCCTTAGGATGTATACTTTCCGTCTGTTACCGGTTTCATAGGCTGAAGTGTGCTCAAACGTACTCCTCGGAGCGTTGTTTGCCTAAGCCTACCCAACAAGCCAACAACAGAATTATTATTGAAATCCGACCAGTCTCACACTTCTTGCCGGGACGTTCTGCCGCAGTTGATGAGATCTATGTTGACTGTCACGCTATTCTCTGGTGCAACATTTTTTGGTGCAGCTTCTTTCATCGAGGTCTCATCAAACTGTCCAGCGTCCATAGCCATCGACTAGAAGTCTCTACCGCAACTCATGACCTCGTCGAAGCTGGAGATAATCTGCCGCATTACTTGAGGCAGCAAGTGAGAGGTACACAAGCCATCTTCGCTGCTTCGGTCAACGGTTTTCCTAGGTCGGCATTTGTATATGGAAGGTCTCGAGCTATTTACGATTTGACTGTTGCCGAATCACTCTGTGCTGGCATATTTCGTCGCACCTTCACTATCTATCTAGCGCATCTTGATCAATCGCCGATAGCCTCATTGAAATGAGATTTGAGGCCCAGCGCAGACTACAGGGGTCGCAGTAGGCATTCTTAAGGACGCCAATGGAAGGATTACTGGCAACGATATACGAGAGCTGATTCGTCTGACGTCTTGTAGTGTTTTTAGTGGCTAAGGATGCTTTTTGTTCGAAGCGATGGTCATCCTGCCTCGCTGTAGATACCAAACGAGATGTGATGCTTAGAAAAAGGTGGTGTGAGCGAGGTCGGCCGAATCATCCGCGCTATCCCTATTTTAGTTTTCTTGCCATACTTCGATGACTCAACTCGTCGCCACAAATCAGGCTGCTCTCCTGTTCTCTTTGTTCGCTCCTGTATTATCAAGGCGCACCGGAGGCACAGTCCAACTACAAGAATCGGATTCGAAATGTAATATCGTTTAATCAGATTTCTTACTAAGGTTGGTTCATGTACCGGATCTACATACCCAAATCCAAGGGCAATCAATGGTGAGCCTTCCACCAGGTAGGCAGCAATACTACTAAGCACGTTATGCCCCAGTTCTCCTTGTGTTGGTTCGTGTAACCCTATTACTACGTACTTTACAGGTAGCCAAGATCTGCTTGATCACCTCATTCAAAAACGATGGCCCAGCAATCACCTAATTCTCATGTCACCTGCCCATCATCCATTTAACACGTCCGCTGACAGGCCAACACTCGACTCCTGTATGTCTAGGAGCAATTGCCCCAGAAGCTTTTCAATGGCTCCTCTGTGGATATCGTGAGATCCCTCTGGAGTCTACCATGAGAGTAGCAAGGTCATCACGAGCTTTGGCGGATTTATATTCTACCCGTCTGATCATTGCTCAAGTTACTGTGGTATCGGTGCCCATTATGGGGCCGCTCTTTCTTGTCGTTGGACTCTTGGAAATGCTCCGAATGTGTACAGTATAACCGCCAACAGGATCATTCAGGTTATACGCCTCTCGAATCCTAAATGCTATCCCTCGCTGTACTCTCCGAATGTATTCTCCGAGGAAGTCACCACACAATCACGAGACGCGATACACGAGTGCTTAACCGACGATAGATCTCCCGCCCACCGATCGTCGGGACGTTCCGCCTTGCGGGGAGTATGTTGCATTCGTTCCTGGGAGAAACCTGGTACGATCCCTGGGACACCCGGTATCAAGGTATAGACCTGGCCTATTCGAATCGTACGCTGCGGATTATCGCTAGATGATCCCATTCACTGTGACAGGGTGCGGTCTTCAAAGCCGTTAGGGATCCATCGGTTCAGATGACTGATGCTGTCCAGTGCGACTATGTATGTATATTTTCTTCAAAATATCATTTGCCCCTTAGCTGGCCGTACGTCGCGCAAGTCACCGGTGTGTAAGCGAATAAAATCGTTTCAAAATGGACTAACTCACACTCTTACTGGTCTCGGCTCTGCCAGATGCTGACGTCTATGGATCTGGATGGCTTGTGATCATGGCCTATGGACAGCTTGCAAGGCAAGTCGCATAGTGTAACACGATAACTACTTAGTCGTTCACCCTTCTGACGGCTCGGCTCAGAGTAAGTCCCGGAGTCGCCAGGTCACATGCACATCCGGGTTCCCCTATCAAACCAAATACTACAGGGGGGAAAGGAATGTTTGGAGAGCAGGCTGCGATTAGGGATAGGAATTGTGACCTTCAAGACACATTTCGAAGGACGCAAAAAGGTCACTCTAGTCCCGTCTGTCGTGGCTTCTAGTACTACGAACATTCTCATGAGGGATCTTGATCCAGTATCCGGGCGGTTCAGAATGACGGCTTTGCTCATCTAGTTTAAGCGTCACTTAAGCTGGGAACCTGTCTGTAACCCGTCAAGAGCTTTATGCTCTGACCGCTAGGATACCAGAGACATCTGGAAGAAGGCACTAGTCATGGTGTTCGATACTATTGCAAGTATGCTGGTTACGCTGGATAGAAGGACGAATACAAAAGTCGGTGAATTCATATGTCCATATATGAAGAACAACTGATGGGGATATAATTAATTATAATTATATCGATGAAGGCTGATGGTGTTTTTGATTAATACGTGTCAATAAATGTTCCGACAACAGATCGGTCTAAACCCATTAACGTTAGATCGATCTATACCAGCCATGGTACTACTACGACGTAGTACGTAGTATTAAATAAATATTGTACGCGAAATCAACGACATCATCCCTGATCTTCTTCGAAAAGTCTGTCCGCTTGTCTTCCCTTCATCCAAGAGATGGGAGATATAATGCAACGAATGCCATTGTCCTTGGTAGGTACTGACTTGCATGTTGTTTCATTGCAGTCTTTGTAGACAGTTCGAGGGTCTGTTATATAGAACAATCAGTACCCTACGAGTCTGTCCGGGCCTTCCTTCATAACGGCATTGGATATCGTTCCCATCCAAGTCACCAAGACTTTTTCGATATATCTAGGTACTTCAACATCTCAAGATAGGAGCGCCAGATGGTATCGCGGCCTTGCTATGGCATTCGCTCTAGTGACTCCCGCTTCTCGCGGTATCGGAAATGCCTTGACCCGCCATCTTCTCACGATCACGCCGTCGTCCCTCCCGATAATTGCAACAGCCCGTGACAATGTCTCAGCAGTGCGCGAACAGATACTTGCAAGCCTCCCACCTTCTACATCATCATCGTCAGTATCCGATCGCCTCGATGTGGTCCAGTGCGATGTCGAATCGGAGTCCTCCATTTCTTCTCTGGCAGAACATATCAAAGACAAATATGTTTCGAGGTCCCCTAACGCACATTTACGCCTCGGCTTTTGCATTCCGGGCATGCTAGTTCCTGAACGCGCTCCGGAAAAGATAGACTACGACTCTGCACTGCAAACACTCAAGTTGAATCTCCTCTCTCCCATGATGCTCGCAAAGCACCTCTCCCCATTGCTCCCTCGCAAGTCCGCAAAACTCGACAAGATCGAAGGGCTGAACGACAGCGCGATCCTGGCCTTCATGTCAGCCCGCGTGGGTTCGATATCAGACAACCGTCGCGGAGGATGGTACTCCTATCGCAGCTCGAAAGCTGGCGTCAATCAACTCGTCCGCAGTTTAGACATACACCTACAAATGCGCTCCGCCGCCAACGCCATGAGCATCGCCCTCCACCCAGGCACGGTCAAGACCGGTCTCAGCAAAGAGTTCTGGGAGACGACGCCAACGGACAAGCTTTTCGCGCCGGATTTTGCAGCAGAGCAGCTAGTGGACGTTGCGAGGGACTTGCCGGTAGAACAGGGAAGAGGGCGGTGTTGGGACTGGAAGGGCGAACAGATAATGCCCTGAATTCAGATTTGAATCCATCAAATCGTTCCATTGACTTGTGAACCCACCAACTTGATCTCTTTTCCCCTCTCCCTCAACTCCCGGAATCCTGTTCGATTCTTTCAGTTCCCTACCAGTAGTAGTAGTAGTAGTAGTAGTAGCACCAAGCGAATACCCGGATCTACCACCGTGCTCTCCGGCTCCTCCAAGCAAGGTGTCGCAAATCAATCACGTGTATAGAGGGTGTGCCATATAGACGATTTGCAGGGTTGGGTTTTTGGGGAGTAAGTTACGGAGTTGTAATTTCTGCGAGCGATAGGGGGAGAGCAGTTGCGGGGGAGTAAGATTACCAGACAAGTACTTAGGTGTAGGTACATATATAATTACAGCAATATAAATATGGAGAAGTACCTACCTAGGTAGGTATCTAGGTTAGCAGTTGCCTAGGCGCTTTTTGTGTTATTGTCATATGTTGAACGATTTTGCTGTATTTTAATTCCAGTATGATAATTCTTCTCTTTTCAAAAGTTACCTAGAACAGCTTGTACAATTCTTAAGTCTCTTATCATGAATGCACAGCCATGTTCCCAAGTCCAGCTGGCATAATATACAAGTAAGTTTACAGATGCGGCGGCAAGGGTGCTGTGGTCGCTATGTTTAAACGTCAAATCTACCTACCCAGGTAGTAGGTACTTAGTACCCAAACACATCTCCAACGGTTAGGACCGTCCACCGCAACCCGACGAGGCCTATGAGGATGGCAATCAGATCGACGACGCCGAGGACAGCGGCGCCCATCATGAACCTCGGGCCGAAGACTCGGTAAACCATTAGATGCCTCCTTAGATGACCTGCCCACATGGTCGTGAAGAGATTGATGGTTGCAAAGTACAAGATGTAACCGGCGACCACGTTAGAGGCATCCGATAGTATCGCCCTCGACCAGGTCGGCGAGTTCGGATATTTCTCTAGCCTGCCGTGATTGACCGGCCGCTTCCATAGTACGAGTAAAGGAAGGGCAACAGCACAAAGAATCTGCGGGGCAAAGGTGTTGAGGGTGACTAGGATAGGAGACCATGGATGATGGATGCTAGTGAATGGCACAAAAGCGGAATTCCATTGGATGGACGCCAAGGTCGCAGTGTGTCCGGTCTTGAAAAAATGAAAGGAGCCGAGGAGAGCAAGAATGACGGGACCGATACTGGACGTAAAAGCCGACGCTGAAGTGGCCGGCGTGAGTGAGTTAGTGTCAAGGATTTCCATCAAGGACATTATGGACCAGAGACAGATCGTGAGGGACAGTTGGCCCATCGGTGGAAGAAGGAGGGCCAGTGGGAGGAATACGGTTGTAAGAAGAAGGAGATAATGGCTCCCAAGGGTATTAGCATAGCCAAGTATTGTAATAGTCGGTTTAGATGCATCGGATGATGACATGTGTGTTGATGGATCAGTCGCGTCAATGCTTTCGCCCGGCTGCGTCGAGGTTCCTTCAATTGCAATGTTGATGCACGGTTTTGCCCACAAGAACGTTACAGTGCCGACAGCAAAAGTGATGCCAAAAACAATCTTGGCAAGTGTGATTTGAATCAACTGAATGCTTGCAGGGTTAAGGACCCATGACAACATTCTAGGATACCAGCCTGCATTGTTAATGGCATCCAAAGTCCAGTAGCAGGCAATGATCAACAAAGTCATGCGGAAAACGGTACCAATCCAGAAAACCGCTGACCCTTGATACGATAGTGTTCCTTGGAAGAAGGCTTTCAAAATGGACGGGAGCACTATCGCGCAAGCAAACGGTATCAGCAACTGCCATGGAGCGGAAATGGATGAAGTCGAGGAAGCGTAGAATGTCGAGCGGCAAAAAGGCATTTGCTCCTCTCGGCACAATCGAGAAAGTGAAGCCACTCGTGTCAGGACTACAAACAATATTGAGTGATAGATCCCCAACACTCGATCCTGGGAATTATCCTGGCGCAACGAAGAAATAGCAGCAACAACACCAAAGGTGGTCAGGAAGAACAGCGATATCTCATCTTCCCAAATAGTGTACGAATTGGAAGCGAAACCAATCCCCTGAGAGACGGTGAATATTAACGACATCCAGCCCCAAATAGACCGCGGTATTGGGATACTCAATGGCTTCTTCGTCACGAGGAATCCCGAAAGAGCCGAAAGGATGCTTCCGCTAGCAGCGCCAAACGAGCCCGAAGTATTTAGGGATACCGGAAGACTTAGAGAGGCGGCTGCACCGACTGCAAACCCAAGCGACAGACCAATGACACCCCGCTTGAGAAGTGAGAGCTTCATGGCTGTCACATCTCCCTTCACTGCGCGAGCGAAAAGGACAATAAACAGAAGAGAAGCACCAAGTATCCCTATTCCTGCAAGCATCTCAGGCTTGCTGAAGCTAGCCCAAAGGCTGCGGCACCGGCCCAGTGTCTGCTTTTGGTATTCTCTGAAAGCCTCATAGGCGTGACGATGTTGAACGGGGGATTTCCTTGAAGCCTCCCAGTGCTGTTCTCCCTGGGACCAAAGAGCTTTGATGTCTTCATTCTCTTCTTCCGACTTGGCGGCATCATACTCCTTTTGGTATCTCTTGATTTGAGCAGCGGTTAATCGGCCCACTGTTGCAAGAGTGCTCCAATCGTTGCTTTTCGGTCCAATGAAGGCCTCTTCGATCGGCATACCTAAGTTGTTAAATGGCACGGGGGCTCCTAGCAGGAATGCCAAGGTGGGAACCAGATCAATTTGCGCCACAGGTCGTATTTTCGCATGTGCCGGTGGTGTCACATAATTTGTATGAGATCGACCAAAAATCGCCCGCTTCGAATACATCCAAAGAGCAGCCTCGACCTCGTCGTCGGACTCGCCACCGTGGTCACCCTTCCCGTCCATACCGTGATCACCCATGACAACGAACAGTGTGTTCTCATCTATTGCATTCATTACATCCCGAATGAATAGGTCCATTTGCTGTAATTTTTCCTTCATGGCTGGATGATTGGGACCATAGCGATGTCCGGCATGATCGACGCCTAGGCAATGCCCAAAGACCAAATCCCATTGTGATAGATTCTCTTGTCGAAGAAGAGGAGGAAGGTGCTCGATCACGCCGTTGTCGACTGTATGAAGATCCCACACATTGAACGAGTCGTAAGCGTGAGTTAGATTCGATACAAAGTGTGAGGGAAACAGGGCATGCCATGTGTCATCACCCAGATGGACCAGTCTTCGACCCTGAGCCTTCCATTGATCAATGAGGTTATCTTCCTCGATTGCCGTTCCTGCAAAGTTGGAACCTGCGTCGATGAAGGTCGGTAGTGTTCCGGTCGTCAACCCTTTTAACCTCTGTAGTGTGGTAGTCGGAGGATCGGCGATGAAAGGAAGTAGAAATGCATTCGAAGGATGGTGAATGGCCGTCTCATATAGAATAGGGATCGAATTATGGTAGTAACTGGCCGGCTCCTTCGAATTGGACGATGCATACGGTACTGTGAAGTCATAACGCAGAGCATCTATGATTAAAACGACGGCTTTGTCGAATTTTCTAGGATGCCAGCATCCTCTTGAACTGTCGTGGATCTTTTCTACGGCAGAGTCTATCGGTAGTATTGTACATTCGGATTTATGGTCGAGGACCAATCTGGTAAGGAGGAAGCCTTTGGTAAAGAAAAATATCCCAACAGCATGGATAGCACTGGAACTGTCATTACCACATCCGCGAAAACACTGAAGAAGCGAGGACTTACAACAGCCAAAGAAAGAAGGCAACAGTAATGAAATGGTTCACTTTGAGGTCGATAATTTTGTGCGCTGTTATTCTCTCTTCCTCGTA
This sequence comes from Pseudophaeomoniella oleicola, assembly GCA_003868215.1. NCBI lineage: Eukaryota > Fungi > Ascomycota > Eurotiomycetes > Phaeomoniellales > Phaeomoniellaceae > Pseudophaeomoniella > Pseudophaeomoniella oleicola. The sequence continues at coordinate 52,290 of QWDQ01000088.1, forward strand.
CTTTGAGCTCCGGGTAGAATTAGCAGCAGGTTTTGGCGTGCCAACCTGAGGTACCGCGGTTGTAGCGGTTGCCTCATCCTCTCCATGATCTTGCATGAGGATAACTCCTAAGCGTCTGGAACATAGAGAGATGGCAAATGGAAACGTTGTCTTTGTTTACTTGATGTTTTCCTCGCTTGTGAACATAGATGCGACATATTTTGATATTTCGAAGCATGTTGGAGAAAGCTTGAGAAAGCTTGGAGCTGCGGGGGGCACCTTTTGCGCCGCTCGCAATTGGTTCGGGATTAATTGACCCCTTTCTCGGATTTACCTATAATAGAATGTACGTCAGATAAGAGTGAGATCTATAGATACCTCATATATCTTAGACGGTGCTGCTGCGAAATCAGGAACTTTTGTATTATCACCAGGTTTAGCTACGGTACTGTGAGCTATGATAGGTACCTACCACCCTTGAAGTACCACAATTACCATAAGAAACCGCCAAGTGTTCGTTATCCATCATCAATCGTAGAAACGCACATATAAAGTCATGGGAGATTCATATCCATACCGGAGGACTTCTAAGAAGACCACTTAGAGAAGTCCAGGATATCGGCCAAGTTTTCCCCCGCCAAGGCCGTGTCGAGATTCGACACCGGTCTAATAGCAGCAAGTTCTCTATCCTCCGGGTACAAGCTCGTTCGCTCCGCTGCCGCCTTTCTCGTAATGCGAGATCCTCCAAAGAATCCTGTTGTGGAAACAGGGGTAGCCTCTTCGGCCGCAGCCTCGTCCGCCTTCTTATTGATAACCGCTACGACACGCTCGCGAAGTCGCTTAATTTCCTGCAAACGATTTCGCCAGCGAGAGGTGTACCGCGATGACTGTTCTCCATGTTGCCAGACGAGAGCAAAAAGTAGGGCATTAAGGGTTATCTGGCGAACAAGGAGAGCAACGTTACGACCAGAAACCACTTTCGGCTCGGCAGCTGCAGTGATGTTTGGAATGTTGTCATGAGTCAAGCATTGCACCTTGTAAAAGGTGTTAGCAAGGTCATCATCTCTCGTCGGATCAGCGAAAGGATTGCGATTATCTGAAATTGTCGCAAAATTTGCCGGTGTGATAAGAATATTCACGTGGTTGAACTGAGTGGGGAATGTGTCAAAGTTGAACGGAAGGTTGGAGCGATTGAAAATAATCTTGACAAAATCATTTCCAATTGTTCGTTTCTTATTGTTGTGCTGAGGGTCGTATTCTAGGTCTGTCGGCATCATGCTGGGAATATGGAAAACCATCTCCGTCAAGCGGTCACGCCAAGCGTAGGTGTATTTACCATCAGTTTCAGGACTAAGTCCATGCGTATTCAATCCTGCAGTTTCAAGAGAAACTTTTGTCCCAATGCTTTCCAGAAACTGTTCGAAGTCCTTGGAAGTAGAAGTATTGGCAAGAATGTCAACCTCATGCTTTTGTCCCGGTCCAATATATATGATACCAACACCATGGCTATCGACAGTTGGATTCTTATCAAACGATCTCAAAGCTCTCTCTGTAGCCGGAGTGTCTGGAAGTAAAATTGGTTGCACAGAGCTTCCCACTCCGGCAGCGGTAGCAACAAGCTGAAGCATAATGTGAGAGGGTAACATGGCCGTTTGTCCATAATGACCCGCCGTTTCTGGAATAGAATCAATTTGTACTGGAATGTGGTGGGCAGGGATTTCTGCTGTTCGTTGCTGGTACATAGCATGGGTCGTTCCAGACGCTTGTCGCTTAATAAGCTGCGTCTTCCCAGTCCTTCCTGCGGTCTCGATAGTGACTATGCTATGTCCGACAAGCCATGATTTTGATGAGACATGACCGTCACCATCCTCCGTGAAGTCTGAATAGTAGTAAGTCTCCCCAAGGTCGGAAAACGTCGTTCTTTGCATCATGTCTATGAATACCTGGGATTGTTCTTCGATACACTGAGACCCCTCGCGGTCGCGAAATACCAGTCTCCGTACTAGCCAACCAACATGGCCCACCCGGTCTTCCAACTTCATGGACAAGAACCAAAAGTTCATCACATGGAAGGCAAGAGAAAAGACGTAGTCCGGAAATTCTTTTGCGGCATCGGTTTGATCGCCCGTAGATTCCTCTGCTTTCGGAAGCCTAGATTGGCGCACTGGGGGGGAGCTCAACCGGTTTGGATCTTCAATGCTCCTTGCTTTATTCTCCCGAGCGATATCCAAATATTTGATGCAGATGCCGAAAATGCTCCTGATCTCATCGTTTTGTATATTCTTTCGTAGTTCGGGACTGCGAGCAAAGCCACTGAGAAATTCCAGTACGTGCATGGATAGCAACGGTTGTGTGATGATTCGAGACATTTCATCTAGAACTTGGCCAAAATACCTCCCAAAGGCTGACGGGATTTCCAAGCAACAGATGAGAAGAGCATGAATGCAAATACTTGCAGTACCTTGCTTGGTGCCCAGGCCACGGACGAAACAATTCACTATTTGATCTTCTTCATCCTTAGTGAAGAACGCATGGTAGGAAATCAGTATGGTCATGATGTTGAACACGCACATGGCTACATTTGCTTTCTTTAATCCCGGAGGTGGTTCCATATAGGAGTCATAGACTGTGATTTCGACGACTTTGTTACGCAGAAATCGAATGCCTGCGTCGGCCTGATGGAAAAGCTGCATGTTTGCGAGCTGGGCACCGAGATGGACAACGACGTAGGAATAGACTTCCCAATTCTTCTTTGCTGTCAGAATTCCCATTGCAGTCAAAAGCCATCGTTTCATGTCAAGCGCTCGAATATTGTCAGGGCAATCACCACAATCTGGAGGCTGATTCGCGAACACCAAGCCACTTGGTTCGTCGGGCGGGTTGTCAGGAAGACCTCTCGGACCGGGATACATCCACAAGGGCAGGCTTGTCTCCATGTTTGATTCAACCGACGCCTCTGAACGTGATACAGATTGGCTGTCGTCCACACTGTCATCTTTGCTGCCTTGAACTCTTGGGATAAATGGCTGAGTACGGTATAATGCAGCAGCGATGTGCTCACTCTCGGTATCTGCAAGAACCCAGACACGGTTTGACGAGTCACAACGAAGTCTGAAAAGCATCCTGAGGCAGTCCAAACGGTTTTCAGTCCGGTGTAGATCCGACTCCGCTATGGCCAGAAGTCTGTCGTACACTAGAGCTGCCCGCCGAGCATCCGAATTCATTGTCTTCAAGAAGTAACGTACTAGTAGCTTGGACGAGTATGCTTGGACACGAGCATCGAGACTCATAAAGTACTCAAAAAACCGAGTTTCTTGACCCTGATCAAGGCTTCCAAGATTCATCTCAATACAGCTATGAATCTTCATAACACCTTGAAGCTTATCTGCGAGGAGGAAGTCAGGATAACTTTTGTCATCTTTTGGTGGTGCCTCAACCTTCTCATGTCTCAACAAACGATCTAGAACCGCAAATGCACAATCTGCTTTGTGGAAGTCGGGCACGTCAGCGATAGATTTGTGTAGAATGGTAATGATGTATTCGAAGGGAAGACCGTAGAGATGTGGAAGCTGGAGTTCCCTTATAATTAGCGCTGCGAGGACCAGTATTTGCGCTTCCAATTTGTTGTGGCCTTTGCCCATCCCGGAAGCAAGCTTGGATAGGATGTCGATAGGGTCAAATGACTTATAGTCGATGACACTACGGTTCAACATGGACTGCATAACAAAGACGGCGCCTTGGGCCGAGCTGTTCTCGATGAGCTTGGATGTGCCCTTTTCTTTGACATCTTCAACGCAGCTCATCATGGCACTAATGACTTCTTTCCGCTGAGGCCCTGCCGCGAACAGGCCAATGATATCTTGGCTGCGGAGTGACCATGCTTTGACCTGATACACGATGCTGCAGAGAACGTCCATAATGCTGTGTAGCGACGGAAAAGAGAATTCAGCTTTGGAAGGCAAAACCTGGACAAGATCGAGGACGTCACCAATATCCTTTGCTTTCGTCGTGGTTTTGCTTATCGTGATCAAGCTCTGTACAAAAACCGTCGTATCAGCAATAGAGAGTCGTCGCTGCTGCAAAGTGACATACGCCTTCGCGTAGCCGAACAAGTCATGGAGATCTTGATCTTCGCGGAGGTGAATGGCTCTCTCTGTAGGCGAGTCCCTTGATTTCCTTGGAAGTTTCCGATGTTGATCTGCCTGCTTTCTTGCCGTCTCTGCTTTTTTATGCCAGGCCGCAAGTAGAGTTGCAAGTAAGTGAACGAGCGACGCCTCTCGCTTGTGGCTTTCTGAAAGTTGTGCAGCAAAGATCTGAAGGCGCTCATGATCCTCAACCTCATACGGATTACCAAACTTGTGGAGCCATTGTGTTACAACGAGGGCGTTATGCTGATATTGCACACAGAATGATATGTACAGATCATAAGCGACTAATCGAACTTTGGGCGAATATCGTGTCGACAAGAGCTCCCTAGCACTAGCCCAAGCTTGGACTATTTCCCCTTCAGATAAGGAAGTCACCATCCGAAGTAATTGAAGCAGCGAATTGAGAATTCCCTCTTCAGACTCATCGTTTAGCCCTGCAAGGGATTCCGCAACGGTTTGCTGTGTCGAAGGAAGACCACCGGTAAATGACTCAGTGGAAGCATTGTCCCTACGGTTATCGGTAATAGTGAGGCCTCGAAAGGAGCCTACTGAGGGGTCTTGTGGCAATCTCAGAGATGATGTATCTGACCCATACTTGATTTGGTCGTCCACAAGACTGTCAGCCTGTTGGGAAGGGAATGAAGGCGGTGGCTTGCCAGTCTTGGTATCGTTATTGTCAGCTGTGTCGGACATAGGCTTAGTTCGGCGTTTCCTTAGTAGTAGCGGAGGACAGGCCAGAAGAGCCCTCCAAGCACTACTTAAGACCCTGTCAAAGAGTGGCATGTTAGAAGTCTCTTCCGCTTTGCAACGAAAATGACGGAAAGACGACAATGAAAGGTACGAAAAGAGAGCATATTGGTGGCAAGTGATAAAGACGAGTTGGCAAAGGTACAAGACGAAAGACAGGGTAACGCCGAGAACTGTGAACAATAGGCCTACCTCTAATTTTGAGCGACTGTCTGCCTTATACACTCATAGACGGTAGCTCAGCCCTATATGTCCCGGGAGAGATCGTGATTTAGATACCTGAAATCGCGCGCCCTTCGGTGTCATAGGCCCACCGATAATCCAACTTTCCGAGTATTGAGTGAAAAAGAGCGTTATTGCCATTCGATGACTCGTCCTTGTTTCTCGGTGGTGATGTCTTTGTCTGACGAGCGTAATGGACGAAACATTTTGCACCAGATTCTGATATCGAGGCTTCGATAAACCCGTTTTCTGTATGCGGAGTTGGAAGTACGGCATATCCCGACTCGCCGGACTTTCCTATATCAGACACTACATTCCGTTTGTTGACAGTGAAGCTTTAGGAAGCTTAGCTAGAATTTCTATGGAGGCAACCCATGCGATCATAGGCTACAAGTAATTGTTCTCTCTTCATGTACTGCCAACACAGCTAAATACAACTCGCCCAGCAATTTATTTGCATGATGTTTGATCTGGTTTGAGCCTTGAGATTAGTCTGCTCGACGTTGACCTTCAGATCCCTTCGTTCGTTCTTGTGTACCATTTTTGTTGGCTCTACTCCCCACTTCCTACCCTCTCGTGAGATACTTCTGAGATTTCCGCCATGGCGACAGATCTTTCAACGCTGGCGCAGCTGCTTAATGCAAGTCTTGATCCAAGGACTAATAAGCAAGGTAACACAGACCGCTCTATTCAATACGGGCATGCTAACGTACATAGCGGAGCTTAGTTTGCGCGCAGAAGAGAAAAAGCCAGGCTTCTCGATATTGCTACTCCAGATCGCTGCATCGGAGACCTTCCCTTACACCACCCGGCTGGCAAGCGCTCTTTGCTTCAAGAATTTAATCAAGCGAAACTGGACGGATGAAGAGGGCAACTACAAACTCCCACAGCAGGACGTGGGACCCATAAAGGCTGAACTTGTAGGGCTGATGGTCTCGGTCCCTGCTGGCATTCAGACACAACTCGGCGAAGCCATCAGTATAATAGCAAAGAGTGACTACTATGAGCGCTGGGACACTCTCGTCGATGATCTCGTCTCACGTTTGACGGCAGATAACGTCAAAGTAAACATAGGTGTTCTACAAGTGGCGCACTCTGTTTTCTCGACTTGGCGACCTCTTTTCCGCTCAGATGAACTTTATACGGAGATTATCTATACCTTGAAGAAGTTCTGTGGTCCCTACCTTTTGGCCTTTCAAAATATCGATAGCTATATTGAAAGCCATGCATCTGACGCGGACGCTTTAAAGCAGGCTTTCACCGAGCTTGAACTCATAGTCCAGCTATTTTACGATCTCTCATGCCAGGATCTTCCGCCACAATTTGAAGATAGCTTACCGCAGCTGGCCGGTCTATTGCACAAGTACCTGGTCTACGACAACAAGCTCTTGCATACCGACTCTGAAGACGATACAGGAGTATTAGAGAACCTGAAAGCAAGTATTTTCGACGTTTTGATTCTGTACGTCCAGAAGTATTACGATGATTTCAAATCAAACACAGCGCAGTTCATTGGGAGCTCATGGAATCTACTCACGACCATTAATTCCGATGTGAAAAATGATATCCTCGTTAGCAAAGCTCTACATTTCTTGACCGCTGTTACGAGAAATAGGCAAGAAGCCGAAGCATTTAACAACGAAGCGACACTGAGTCAGGTCGTAGAGAAAGTCATCCTGCCTAACGTCAGTCTGCGTGAGTCCGACGTCGAAATGTTTGAGGACGAGCCAATCGAATTCATCAGACGAGATCTCGAAGGATCCGACAGTGAGACACGGCGCCGGGCCGCTACAGACTTCCTTCGACAGTTAATGGAGCATTTCGAGCAGCTGGTCACCCGAACCGTCTTAAGCTACGTCGAACGCTTTCTGGGTATCTACAATAGCGACAAATCCAATTGGAGATCAAAGGACACGGCTGTATACCTTTTCTGTGCAGTCGCAGCGAAGGGCGTTGCAACAGCGAGTCATGGCGTTACCCAAACCAATCCTCTGGTTGACATTGGTGATTTCTTCCAGAACAATCTTGCGAATGACCTTCTCACACCTGATGCTGAGGCCTTGCTCAAAGTTGATGCGATCAAATTCTTGTACATCTTCCGGAGCCTCCTTGGGCAACAGCAGTGGCAGCAGATTCTACCGTTGTTGGTCAATCATCTTGGACACACCAATTACGTTGTCTACACTTACGCCGCCATTGCGGTGGAGAGGATCCTGTTTATGACAGACAATGGAAGGCCACTCATTGACCCTTCATCCATAAGTCCTCTGGCCAAGGATCTTGTTCAACACATTTTCTCCCTGATCGAGAAAGATGATGCCCCTCAAAAAGTTCAAGAGAATGAGTTCCTTATGCGATGCGTCATGAGAGTGCTCATTGTCATTAAAGAAGCTCTCTCATCGATAACCGATATTCTGCTTGCCCACCTCACCAAAATTACAAACATAATTTCGACAAATCCAAGCAATCCAAGATTCTATTACTACCATTTCGAATCCGTCGGGGCTCTGATTCGATTTGCAGATAAGTCGCAAGCTGCAAGAATACAGCAAGAACTGTTCCAACCTTTCGTCTTAGTCCTACAGAATGGTGTGGATGAGTTTATGCCTTACGTTTTTCAATTGTTTGCCGCCCTACTTGAGACTGATGAAAGTGGAACACTTCCTCCAACGTACCAAGCACTGATTGCTCCTATATTGGCGCCGCCAGTATGGGAACAGCGGGGCAATGTTCCAGCTCTGGTCCGTCTCCTGAGCGCAGTTATTCCACTTGCAGCTGCTGAACTGCAGAACAACAATCAAATCGAAAATGTGCTAGGTATTTTCCAAAAACTAGTGTCTGCCAAGTCAACCGAGAACCAAGCATTTGATCTGCTCGAGACTGTAGTTGAAAGCTTCCCTGTGTGAGTACTGCCCTTGCTCTGTATTGTCTTTTGCATGATGGCTGACTGGATTCAGAGCCGCTCTCCAATCTTATTGGACTCCTATTTTTCAGGTGCTTTTCACCAGACTACAGAACTCGCGGACTCAGACTTTTGACATCCGCTTCATCCGCTTCTATCACTTCGTCTCCAGCCGTGATAGCTGGGGTATGAATGGTACGGACTTCTACATCTCTGTCACTGATGCGGTTCAACAAGACATCTTCCGGGGCGTCTACCTTTCCATCATTCTTCCTGAATCACAAAAGATAGTCCGTCCTATCGATAAGAAAACAGCTTGTGTTTCATTTACGAAACTTCTAGGCGACAGTGATGCTTTCGTCAGCAGGTATCCCAAGGGCTGGACACTCAGCTGCAACGCCCTTCTCAAGCTTCTCGAGGACCCCCCGGTTCCTACAAAGGCCGATGATGTGATCGCTGACTATGACGTGGAGGATATGGGTTTCGGAGTCGGCTTCACTCAGCTGCAGACGATTAAGAAGCCTCTTGCAGATCCCTTCCCACAAGTTAGTGACCTCAGAAGATGGGTTGGCCAATACTTGCAAGATGCGGACAAGAGGCATGGGGGAAGAGTTGGTAAATTCGTGCAGAACTTGTCGGATGATGCCAAGAAGGTTCTCATGGCCTACATGACCGTCTGAAATGATGAAGGCCATACATATCATGTAACACCTGAGAAAAGTTTGCATTGCCGACAGTAGCCAGCTGGGCATTTAGAAACAGTGGCAGCAAAGCAACACACCCCCATACATAATGCATAACGAATCCTTCAAGTTCCCAGACAGACCAGAGACGTGTGTGAAGCAAAAAGTTCATACAGTACCAATAAGTTTTTGGGAGTCTTGGGTACGGTACTTATCTCTCCTAGACAAAAAGAACGACTTCCTTCTTGAACGAGTTGATGGTCACATATAGGTGCCCGGTAGGCAGGCAGGCAGGCAGGCGTGCAGGGAAGCGAACTGTAATATCGGGTTCGCCCCAGCTAGATTAAGATTCATGGATGAACATACGAAGTTTCGCACAGAAGGAGGCCCTGGGACGAGCAAAGTAGGTAGGGGTAAGGCGGGCAGGTAGGTAGTTTTAAGTAACGTAGATAAGATATTGCAGCAATATTGGTATATATAAAAAGGCAGACAGGCATGCATGCTTTAAAAAACACCTTTCGTTGTCTCGTCTCTATCCATCCAATATAACCGACCGCCCAGTGAACGACGATTGGACCACCCCTTCTTCTCTCCTCTCTCTACTGACATAAAAAAAACATTGAGATCCTTTCGAGATTACACTCGCCCCTCGTAAATCACCAACAATAACATCATCAACATCAAACGACAACAGAAACCCCTATGAAACACACGTGTAGAGCTGACGTAACGCAGGGGATACGCAATGGTAGCAGATGTACCAAGACAAGGAGTTGAGTAGAACAGAAATTTGGGGCATAAACATCATGATAGTTGAGACAAAGTAAATAACGACACAACAGATTGCGCACTTCTGCCCCGGTGCCACGGACCTTGAACATGTACATTCAAACAGGAAGAAAAGAGATCCGGGCTCTATCCTCACGGGGAACAGACGCGATGATATCAAGTCTTTCTCGTTTCGTCGCCGACTATAAAAAGCAGAAACGCACTACAACGAAATGGCTCGCATTGATCGTGATCCAAAGAATAACATAACAACATAGCAACCACCCAAACAAAGTACAGATCATCCAAGTCAATGGAAAATGTGGAAAATTTCCTTTTCAGGCTTCTGAGAAGCCTTAGAGATGTTCCGCCTCCTGACTGGTCCAACTGTGGACCGACCGTTTAGCGACAGGGGGTATCCAAAGAAAAAGCGCCGACGTTATAGTGGAAACATGGCGTTGAATTTTTCAAATCAAACCGCCCATTGACTTGTATCTTAGGTGTGTATATGCATGAATTGAGTCGAGGATCGTGTACGGTGGGTATCCGACGCAGATGTATACGACTCAAAGGGGTTGCAGCTGGTTTACGCGACCCGTAAGGCTACGTCGATAACAAGGCGAAGTCATCGCCTTTTCCTCTTAGACAATCCTAGTTGTGAGTTGGTTCCAGAATTATGGGCGTTCCATCGCGAGTCTTCCCTCTCTTTGTATTACAAGCTCATGGTCAGCCACTCCCATTCCTGGCTACCAGCTTGAGGGCCTCCAGGGCCCATTGCACCAGGGTTCATACCCGGTGGCATGCCCTGCATGCTCATCATACCAGCACCTTGCATCACAGACGCATTCAAAGGATTATTGCTTGCCTGAGCATACACCTTGGTCCTTGCCACTGGGACATTCGAACCATTGGATGCCGTACTCCGAGTGGTTGCAGGAGACCCTTGATCCATCTCGGCCATATCCTCGTCCGTGGTAGGAAGGATAGCAGGAGTTGGCTGAGAAGCGGTGTTTGAAGACGAATTGGTATTACTGCCCACGGACGCCTTTGATAGGCGGCGTTGTCGTTTCGGAGTGACCTGTGTTGGTGGCCTAGGTTGAGAAGCACCTGGTGGAGGTTGTGGCATTGGCTTTGGAGGGGCAGCCGCAATTGGAACGACGCCCTTGGTAGAACCACTGGAGCCAGGTCCACCTGAGGGGAAACTTGTCGGTGTTGTAACGGTAGACGCACCCGTTGTAGAGCCTTGGTTTGAAGGAGGTGAGGCTGAAGCGTTGTCACTCGGTGCTCTGACAGACGTAGGAGTGGTGGCCGCTGGTGTTTGAGCCAACGAATTTTTGCGCGATGACTTCTTGCTACCTCTGCCGCTCGGTCCAACTGTTATGGTGGATCCTGAACCACGATTGCGCTTTTTGATCACGTCTGTCTTCAAAGAAAGTGGTCGCACCACACCGTGGAGCTTGAGAAATAGACCACAAGCATTGCATAATGGTTGACCCTCTGGATTCCTTCTCCAAAGTGGTGTCGTCTGAGTAAAGCAGTTCGTGCATGTTGTTGGCACACCGTTATCGCCGGCGGCACTAACACCGGCCTTCGAGCCCGGGGAGCCAGGCATTGATGGAACGGCGCTGTTGAAACCAGATTCCGGAGGAGAGTTTGGATTGGAGGGGTGGATAGAACCTGCAAGTGCTGGAGTCGAGCTTGTACGTGGCAACTTTCCTCGTCTGGGGTCATTGCGGTCTCGAACGTCGCTGATTGATGCAGCTGACCCGTGGGTTCTGCCTAGACTGCCACCATGATCCCAAGCGGACGGAGAATGTACCAGCTCTGTGCCGCCTATTCGTACTTGCTTCTGGCCGCCGAAGTGAGGCATAGAATTGAATTGTGTAGACAGGCTAGGATCCCATTGGAGTCCAGAATGCATATCAAAATTCGGATCGTCACCAGGATTGTAGTCTTGCTGCATCATGATGTCGTGACTCTGGAATGTGTCACCTCCATCATCATCCTCATTGTCCGAGTCTGCGCCGAATTGAAACATGTTCTCATTGCCAGGCATTTGCCCCGGAGACATCTGCCGCGCAAAATCTGGCACAAGGACACTAGAAGGGTCGACGTGCTGCTGTTGAAGTTGGAAACCAGGCGACGGTGCAGGCCCAGAACTATTGACGGAATTGTACATCTCGCCATTTGAACCATACGTGTACTGGGCTTGTAGTGACGTAGCCAAGCTCGAAGGGCGATGCGAAGGATAGCTAGGTATCGAGCGCTGGGGCCTGAGATCTAGCGATCCATGCTCGAAATAGAACTGATCATTTTCATGACCGGGCTGAGGGGTTGAGACAGCAGAGGGGTATCCAGAAGCAGGAGGGGAATAATAATCGGTGGAATTGAGCGACGATGCCATTGATGTGGCATTGAAGACATTGGAGAAAGGAGCGTGTGGTGCGAGAGGTGAATGAGTCGGCGAGAAGGTGAAGTTCTGCTGATAAGGACCGGCAGAAGTGAGTATCGGGTCATCGCCTAGATTGTAAGTTTCGATATGATAAGGAACTTGAGGATGCGAATTCCCATGTACAGGGTATGAACTGTGCGAGATTGAATGGTCCAAAGAGTAGTCTGGTACCCCTACATCTGCATCTCCTTCGTTCTCCATGGTGATGTTTGTGGTGGGAGGAACTTGGGGAGAGAAATCAGCGGGTCGCTTGCGAGTCTGAGAGATGGTTGGATTAGCCTGATAGTCAGAGATAAGGAAATCGACGGTGGATTCCTCCTACCTTGCGCTCATCCACACTTGTTTTACGCACTCGCCTAGGAACATAATCAAATTCACCATTGTGATTGACATCTTGTATCAAATGCGCTGGTACAGAAGCTGGCGGATGGATTTGACCTTCATCACCTTGTTGATCCTTTTTTGCTTTGATCGGAATGGCAGTAGCTGCCGTCATTCCGGAGGATGATGCTTTATCGCTAGGAGGTGGTGTAATCCCAGCAGGTGATGCGACTGAATTAGATACGATGAAGTCGTCGAGATTCATTGCATCTGTTGACTGCTGCGCTTCGACTTCTTTGTCTGCTGATTGGCGTAACTGCGCAATGCCACTTGGCGCTGAAGATGGCTTATTCATCGCGGCGCTGTAGAGTATGTCAGTCTCGATGTTGTTTCAACCGGCTATACCAACTGACCGTGCTTGCATCTGTTCTCTGCGGCGCAAGCTCATGGCCATCATTCTCCACGTCAAGTTCTCCATGCGCTCTTGATTTGGTAGCCTCGTCTTGGTCTTGCTGTATAACTTCCATATCTGAGTCGCAAGAGGATCTTTCTTTTGCATTTCGTCCGGGTTTGTGCCTTCATGACCGGCAGAAGCGTCTTTCCAATCCGGAAAGACTGCATCCCGAAGTAGGTCGTTGCGAGCGACGTTCTCGTCGGATGACAATCCAAGCTTGCCGCTCGCTAGCTCTGGTGATTCATTTTGATTCATAGTTGAGGATTGCGTGAATGCATTGGCTGCATTCTCAAACTTGTCGTCTGGGGAGTTAAGACAGCTGGCATTCGAATCCGGTGTTGTGTTCATCTTCGTGGTACTGGGGGTTTTCATCTGTGAGGGTGGCTCGAACATTGGACGACTGATCAGTGTTCCCCCACGCTCGCCATGTTCTGCCCCAAACATAACCAATAATCCTTGTAATTGCCACTGACGTTTGACTTTCGTGGGATTTGAACCACAATTGGAAATCCTGTCGCCGTTGAGCACAGGTTGTACAGGAGTTCTTTGGTGACAACAGCGGTGGTTCTGTCATAGACTGATTTCCTTTGAACGGTCCTTAATGGGGCCCGGGACAGTAGTTCAAGAGGTTGCGCGTAATAGCGTACAAGGGAATGGATAGTTACAGAGAATGAGAGACCCTGCCCCTCTGAAGGTTTTTTTGGAACGAGCAATCGGTGGTCAATCAAGCGGACGAATGACCCAGTCGCATACGAGTCTAGAGTGGGACGAAATAATTAAAGCCTGGCACTTAAAAGAAAAGACCAGGCGCTGACCCTCGTCAAAAAGAGCGCCCAATGGCGGCGTTGGGAAAACGAGGGATGTCGCGCGCACACTGGTCTGCCTTGGCGGGGGAACCAGCGAATAGATGGAATCTTAGGCGGATGGATCTAATGTTAGTCTGAACTTGTTCACTGTAGCATAGCGAAGTGGTGGCCGGCGAGCGCAAGTTGCGGCAAAAGTATGGAGTTTTCGGCGATTGTAGCGTCCAGGATGGGTGGACTCCCGAAGGTTTGAATGGAGTATGGAGCAAGCAATGGAAACTTGGGTACATTGGTACATGGGACTACTATTACCTGCCCACTATAGTCCCCCAATGCGACCGGGCTAGGGAAGTATGGCCGGTACGACTTGTATGGGACGTTGATTATGTTAAGAGGATAGTCAGAAAACAAGGGTCGCCAGTGGCGGCGAGTAGAGTGGCTGCCTCTAGAGATGGCTTCAAACGAAAGCTCCTCCTCCCGTGCCCAGATCGGCAAAAGAAATTTTAATGTCAAACAATCAGCCAATATACGGATTACAATACGTGGTACTACAGGCACAGTCAAATAGCGAGCGACTGGGCCGGTTACTTGGGGAAGAGGCCGATGAGGATGGTCGATGGGGAAATTTCTCGATAGGTTGTACTACGTACTACGGATGAAGTGGGCCGGGAAGACATGCAGTGAGACAGGTAAGGTGCTCGGGTCGTAGAGGTTGACTTTGGACGGGGTTGGAAGGGAACGGCATTAAAGGTGGGAGATGGAAGGTGGGAGGTGGGAAGAAGTCAAGAAGAGAGTCAATGCAGTTCATCTTCCACGCCCCGTAACTTAACTGAACTACTGCTAGATACGGATAACCTCAAAGAAAGTGAACGTGCAACAAGCAACGCCATAATGATCGTCAATCCATGAGTCAGTTTCGGGAAAGAGCATGTGTATTGTATGTCTCCCGTGTCTCCTCCTACGCTACTGACCTACTCTACCGTATCCCTACCCCTACCTTTATTCCACCCACGTAGGATGGACCGACCGATCGTGTCAAACCACCCCTAGATCGATATAATGCCATGCGGGTGGACATTCCTCTTGATGGTCAGGACCTCCATTCAAGAAACATGACTGGCAGGGAATTAACCACCGCTGTCTTCTCTGATGTAAAGCCCTTGGGTAACGCGTATTGTCAAAAGGACGCTTTTGATCCACCATACTGCAGTCCATCCATGCGTCAGTAACACAGAGATGCCAACTGGACAGTGCGCGAATGGATCCTGTCTACCCATAGTCTCGGTCGAATACTCCAAATGGATGTGCAAGTTTGGGGTGAATTGCGGATGAACTTGGAATTACAGTATAAGCAAAGCGCTATAGCAGAATGACCCAACCAAGAGGTTCGAAAGCAGGGGTTTCCTAACTGCTAACCAAACCGAAAATGGATACAAAGTAAAGCGATTGAGGGTTTGTGTCCCTTGGAGCACTTCTGTTTTCTTTCACTCGACGCACCGGAATAGTGAACCCACCGAAGGACAAAGGGATCCAGCGAACGATGTCGCCGGAGTGGGGGGGGAGAGGATAATTGCCTTCATTCTTAGATGGTATAAACCTTGTACTGTATGTGCTCTGGCGTTGAGAATAGGTAGCTTCTCATCACAAGGGACAAACCCCAGCTTACTGTACTGTACCTGTGTAGGTGCAGCAACCCGAAGCATCTACTATGTATATGGTATTCGCCCCCCGAGTAGCGTATAGATGGTGCCAAATGTCCCACGCTAGAATAGTATTCTCGTAGATTGTACCCAGAGCTGAGATTCGGAAGATAGACCGTAAGACACAAGAATACAAGGGCCATTTTGATTAGAAGACCGGAAACAACGACTCTTTGATTGGATCAAGAGAGTCATACCATGTGGAGGCCACTGCGGAAGCATCGCCATCTAAAGACTTGGTCATTCAACTAGCAACGAATTGCATTTGCCGTTGGTCGCGTGCCTCATACAATATTTCGCAACGCTGGTGAAGCATATACCGTAGTATTGCCATGGAGAAATGTCGCCGCCTCCGCCGGCCAGCATTCTCATCGTTTGAACCGTGTATTAGGAAATGCCTGTCCCTGAGAACGACGTAGTCGTTAAAGTCGGACATCCAGTGGATATGGTTCTTGACCAGTAACCATAAGGCGAGCCAGCCAACACATGAAGATTGATCTACGGAACCGGGGGGGTAGGGCGTACACAGTAACGACGCGGCTGAGGCAATGTACTTAGTAAATAGAGATGTGAGCAAAGAGAAATGGATTTCTAAGCCCAGAGGAATTCATCATAGTTCATTGGTCGCATGGCCTTCTTTACCTACGATGATGATGAGACGCTGACGAGCACGACCAACAAGAACTGAGTAAGTCTCGCTCTTCCGAGGGAGCGTGGGTGTATAGAAACGTTGGGTGCCATAGTAGGCGGAATAATCTAAAGGGTGTGGCGTTCAGTTCTAGCGCTCGTTTTAACAATCGTCCGATGGTAGCAAGGCGACAGTGCCGACTTGCTTTATTCCTGCGAGAATTGCAATGCAGGGTGACGAGTGGCCTTGGTGATCACGGTGTCATTGTACATCTTGACAATTCGACTTCGACAGGGATTTTCACCACCGACCTCATCGTCCTGGATGATATTCAATCCTGCATGTCGTCGTAGGTGGTCAATGACGACATGTGTCCATTGTATTTTAAGAGAGTCGAGAAACTGATCCAGCCTCAAAAGGAAAGAATCGTGCATATCCGCACCCTTGTCAACCCTTGAAAACCATCCGGGTAAAGGGTTTAGCCACCACCTTCTTGGTGTTATAGACAAGCATGACTACGGTGTCAGACCCGCAAAGAACGACGACGACAAGAGCCAACGGCTTCTCGCCAAAGAGTAAGCCTGCGGCAGGAGGAAGCAAATGAGACGAGTCTTCGACTTGTACACTGTAATGTAATCTCTCAGAGCATCGTGCAGCGATCTCGCCGGAAGTCTTCCGTTCAAAAGTGGACGGGGATTGGGTTGCTTGTTGTGATTGGGGACAGATATTTGGAACCCTAGTCCTTCGCCCTGAACCACGAGTTACTACTACTACTACTACTACTACTACTACTACTACTACTACTACTACTACTACTACTACTACTACTACTACTACT
>QWDQ01000089.1:0-64321 GCA_003868215.1 Pseudophaeomoniella oleicola
TTTTCCAAAGGCGGTTTACCAAACAGGCGGAAAAGTCATTCGTGCTGCTAAAGCACACTGTCCCTTGCGCTTTACAATCCCCCCCCCCCCCCCCCCCCCCCCCCCAACCTCACCAGTCGCAACAATGAGTACGACGACAACAACGACCACTACTACAGCTCCGCTGGCCATGACAATTACGGCGCAGAATATTCTCAGTCTTTTCCCTGATATTAACACCGATATCGCGGCACATCAGTTCGACTCTTCGGCACCTACCTCGGCCAACGCCCATAATGAAGACCTAGCCGGCTATGATGAAGAACAGATTCGCTTGATGGACGAGGTCTGCCTTGTCCTCGATGAGAACGATTTACCCATTGGCAGCGCCAGCAAAAAGTTTTGCCATCTGATGACTAACATCAACTTGGGTCTCCTTCACCGCGCTTTCTCATGCTTCCTCTTCAACCCCCGCACCAAGAAACTCCTCCTCCAGCAGCGGGCCGCCGAAAAGATCACATTCCCCAACATGTGGACGAATACTTGCTGCTCACACCCCCTTGCCCATCCCTCAGAAACCGGTCTATCAGGGGATCTCCCCTCGTCGGTCGAGGGTGCGAAGCGTGCGGCGCAAAGGAAACTCCAGCACGAACTCGGTATCGATCCCGCCTCTGTGCCGATCGAAGATTTTATGTTCCTCACCCGAATCCACTACCTCGCACCATCCGAAGACCCAGACACGAAACCCGTCGACGCCGCGCTCCCCACCGGCCGGACACCTACAACCCCCACCCCCGCGAAATGGGGCGAACACGAAATCGACTACATCCTCTTCATCGAAGCCGACGTCGAACTGGACGTCAACAAGAACGAAGTCCGCGACGTAAAATACGTGAGCCCCGACGAACTCAAAGCCATGTTCGCCCAAGACGCAGAGGGCAACAAGAGCTTCTTCACGCCCTGGTTCAAATTGATCTGCGACACCATGCTGTTCAAGTGGTGGGAAGGGGTCGGAAAAGAAGGCGGTCTCGACGCATTTAAAGAAGACGGAATTAGAAGAATGTTGTGAACGGAAGAGGAAGAGGAAGAGGAAGAGAAAAGGAAATATATGTATATAGATGTGTTCGTTAAAGAGAGCAGCGTACGTACATACCGCGCGCCGCGAAAGACGTCAACTTTTGATCGCGCATAAACAAACAATAAGTATTAATACAAAGAAGCAAGCAAGCAAGCAATCCTCCCAAAAGAAAGAGAAGAAGAAGAAAAGAACCGAAAAATCAACACCAATCCCAAACAATCCCAACAAACCCGTCGAAATGCTCTAGGATAATTACTGTACATGTATATGTTTCTCACTGACCCGCCAGCAGCAAAAGTCACCACTAATTAGTCAGGTACCTACCTACCTAAGGTAACGGAAGGTAATTGATTACTTTGGTAGGTACCTAGGTACCTTACCTACCTAAGGTAGGTAGGTAGAGAAATATCGTACAATACACAAATTGCTACGTGTTCCCCCTTTTTCCCCTTTCTCTTCCTTATCCCTTCTGTATCTCTCTCGCGCGCGCGCGAACAAAGACGTTGCGGGGGGGAAGGGAAGGCGAGAAAAGAAAACCGAGGGATTATTGAAATCCTACCTACCTAACATAACATACCTACAATTACATAATGTCCTTTCTTTCTTTCTTTCTCTCCCCCCCCTCACCCCCCACGCCTTTCTTTTCCTAGAACTCAATTCATTCTTCATCATCTTCTTCCTCATCATCATCCGCGATCGTTCTCAATTGCTTTCTCCTTCTCGGCGCCGGGGCAGCCGATGCAGGTTTCGGTGCCGGCGCGATTGTTTTTGGGGCAGCAGAATCTTCATCTTCGTCGGCGGCGTCGTCGTCGTCGTCACCCGTGTCTCTACCTGTAGTAGTGGTAGTAGTAGTGTCTCTCATGACTTCATCTTCATCGACGACCGCACGAGGAGGTGGAGATGCGGGTGCGTTCTCATCGTCGACGATGCCAGGGGTGACAGGGCTCTCGCTTTCGCGAAGAGGCGGGGCGATACCCATATCTTCGTCGGAGTCGGAGTCGACGATCATCTCTGAAGATTTGAATTTGCTGGATTCGGATTTGCGCTTTCTTTCGAGTTTGCGGCGCTTTGGTTCCCGGTCTTCTTTTGGCTTCCGTTTGGATGGTCGTTCATCACCACTCTCGAGGTTGGCCGTGGCCGAACGACTACGGCTTGGCGAGCTCTGTCTCGCAAGAGCTTCCATATCATCGTCAGAAACAACACCCTCATCACGTTTCTTGCGTTTACCGGCTGGAGCCTTCTTCTTTTGACGTTTGACTCGCTCACCGGTCTCCTCATCAGTTGTCATTTCAAGCTCCTCACGCCGACGTTCTTCGTCGCGCATTCGCTCTACCATTTCTTCCGTACGCTTGAGCATCTCAAAGCGTTGTTCCTTTAATTTTTCGGCCTTTTCTTCCACTTGCCTGACCCGTCGAAGACGTTCTTCCTCCCTCCGTCGCTGTTCAGCCTCTCTTGCCTCACGGGCTTTCTGGAGCTTTTCGTGGTTCTTCGATTCATAATCCTTCTGTGCTTGCATAGCACGTTCCAGTTGTTTACGCATTGTATTTTTACCCATAGATGCACGTTGTTCCATGACAGTTCGGGGATACGGCGGGTTCTTGGACTTAGATATTTCAGTGAATGCACCAATAGCCGCTTCGAGACCATCGGCAGCAGCCTTCACTTCGTCCACCGATCGTTGTGCCTCTGGAATAGTGTTGATCATCTGTGCAATCTGGAACTGCACAAAGGCGACATTGAATTGAAGGTGTGTTTGATCAGGCGCTGCTGCAAGCGCTCTTTCAGCGTACTGTAGTGAGCTGTTAAGCGCAGGGATAGACTTCTCTGCTTTGCCCTTGAGGAGCCAGACACGCGAGAGACATGAGAGGGTATTCGGATTCTCGGCACGGGTGTCCTTTTGCAACGCCAACTCATAATTTTCGATTGACCTCTGGTACTGTTTCAGTTCAGAGTAAACGTGACCGAGGTTGATGTACACCGAAGCATCTCGAATAGTATCGCGCACACGACTCAGTATTTGCACTGCCGTCGAGTAATCCTTTCCATCATCGATCAAAGCAATTGCAATACCTTGGGCTGCGTAAGCGTTTCTCGGATCAAGCTGTAGAGCCTTGTCAAAGAATTCAACGGCTTTCTCATACATCTTCCTCCGTTTTTCTTTATCTGCGTCGGTATCACGCCTCATGTCACGGGCTGTCAACAGGTATATGTTTCCCATACCTGTCAGTGAGTATTTGTCATGTTTGTCGTAACCCTGAAGCGTATGTTTGTAGTGTCGCTGCTCGTGGTCTTCTGCGATGTTTGCGGTCTTCCGCTTTGAACGACTGAGATACCATCCAAACAAGGCACGTACTTCGATGTTTGTGCTATCTGTCTCATATAGTTTTGCCATCGACTTCGGTCCTTCATCTGCAGGTGATTCTCTCAGTTTGATGTAGGTCAGACGAGCTGAAGCTTCGGTATAGTCTGCATGTCGTTGAAGAAGACCTTCGTAGACCTTCTTTGCTTCTTCGAAATTTCCAATGGCTTCCCAGGCGCGACCCAAGTTGTATGATATCGTCGTTACAAAAGCGTCAGCATCAACGCCTTCATCGGCCTGCATACAGGCTTGCAAGGCAATCTGAAAGAAATCGCCGGCGGTTTCATAGTTCTCTGCCTGATAGAGGAAGCAACCCATGTTGTTCAGAAGTTGTGGAGGTAGCTTCTGTCGCAGTATTCTATAGTACTCGGGCGTGCCCTCATCCACCCCTTGCGGTCTCTCTTCCTCAGGAATCTGATCAAGTTGCAGTTTCTCAACTTCTTGAAGGCACTTCATGCTCTCTGTGGGTTGCACCGTTTCATATAGTCGAGCAAGGTACAGTAAGATTGATTCATCCGGGTCCTGCTGCGTCTTTGAATCTTTCCAGGATTTCCGAACTGTTTCAAGGAGCGCGATTGCCTTTCTCGTTTCAGCAAGTTTATCTTCCTTTCCACCGGTAGCCTGGGCGGCGAAGACCTCTTCGGCATAAAGAACACCGAGTAGAGTTGTGGCTTCCAGGTTCTTGGATGTTTGTAAAAGCTTCTCCAAACGGAACTTCGCTCCATCGAAATCTCCCATGGCTACCTGCAGCTGTATTGCGCCAAACTTTGCAGGCCAGTAACCTCTATCTTGACCACCCCTCGCTTGGTCGGCACGATTGTAGTAGTCCGCAGCCTTCTGCGTCTCATCGTCATTGTGTTCCTTGCGGGCCAAAAGGAACCAGCCATCGCTTGCAATGGCATTGACATCTGTTTGTTCAATGGCCTTACGTGCCAGCGTCTCAACGGTTGAGTAAGCCTTGCGAAGTAAGAAATAATTGCCAAAAGTAGCGCAGCTCAGAGGGAAATTGCTGTCCAATTTGAAGGCTTTCTGTGTATACTGTGTCATTGCGAGCTTGTAGAGAACACCAAATTCAGGATCGTTAGTTGGATGTTTCGCACTTTCCGCCAGGTAGTAGATGCCGAGGAGAGCGTTCGCAACTTTCGACTCTGGATTCTGCATCACAATATTAGCCGACTTATTTCTGTTTGACGGCGACCAACCTACCAGTGCTAGTGAACGGTCCCAGGCGGCCTTGGCTTTATCCTTGAATCCAAGCTGCCACAGACAACAACCGATACCGATTCTTGGATCCGGATCAGTCAGGGTTGGCACCTTACTGAGAACCTCTTGGTAGCTTTGTAGCGCATCCGCGTAGCGACCTAACAAATATAGTGTTCTTGCTCGCCCAAGCACGGCCATCATGTTCCTGCCACCGGAGGATTTCGCGGCATCGTCAAAACATTTCAGGGCTTGTCTAAGCGATTCCAATCTCTCCGAGTCTGCAGGCCCAGTAGTAGACCTTGACGATGACTGCAAAGATGCACGAAGTAATGACAAAACACCCCGAGTGAGGAACAGTGGTGGGAAGGCTGGATTGATCCTTGAGGCGTCGTTGATTGTAGATGTAGCTTCCCGCAGAAAATGATCTTTCGTCTTTGCTTCGGAGACTAGCTGTCCTTCTGAGGCCACCCGGGGAGCTTGCCTACTCTTCAGTAAGTACAGCCAACAGACGCATCCTAGCAGAGCCATTTTCTCTTTCTGCCCATGCCGCCCAAGAGACACCAAACCCTTTTGCAAGATCTCGATGGCATGATCTATCTGCTGTTGTTTTGCATAAGCCAGCGCAATGATGATCCAGTAATTCTTCGCCGCATTTTCGTTTTCCAGCAGCTGACAAAGTTCTGTTGAGTCCTCCAAGAGCTCTTCTAGATTGACTTCGACGGCTTCCTCTGTGTCTGCGCCGGAAACAGGAATATCGATGGCGGAAGGAATATCTTGAAATCGGATAAAGTCTGTCGAACCCCCAGCGATGTCCACTCCGCCATTGACATAGCCGTTTGGAACGGGGGCCATAGTTGTAACCGCAAGTCAGGAGCTATGGACGGCGTTCTGGATAAAGGGTTTCAAGGCGCAAGGGCGAAACGATCACTCATAGCGCGAGAAGTATTGGATAGGCGCCGGTAAGGGAAGTCGTTTGTCGAGATATAGAGGCCGACGTGCGCTGCCACACAATGTGACGCGATGGTACGAGGATGAACACTTCCCAAGTCGTTCTTCAGGCTGTCGCTGTCTTGTGTAAAAGGCTGCGGGAAAGTTTACAGTTCGGAGAAGATCACAGCGGCGCATCTAATTCAACAATGCGGGAACGACGCGGAGGTTGGCATAAAAGCTTGGCGTGATAGCTCATACAAATACAAAAGTTACGTGAATATGGTGATTACCGGTTCTCTTTCACGTTGTATCTCATATTCAATTAATTGTCAAATGAAGTTGAATGTGCTGTTTGACTTTCTGATTTCTGATCCTAATGCAGGATGTTACGGTGAATGTAGCAGTTGTAGGTACCCGTGACCATCATGGCATCTCGCTTCTCCTTCGGCGACTGATCAAGTTCAAAGGTTACATACAGTACATCGCTATGACAGAGAGAGAAGCATTAGCTTTCTCCCGGATTGTGACTGTTCGTTCTGGGGTACAAGGACGCATGTCGCTCAGAATCGATATTTTCATTACTGCATAATGAGATCTGGGGAATGAAATGGACATCTACTACATACTATGTATGTAGAATATCTTTCAATGATCATGTGTGCATAGAATGGTTCTGACGGCCCTTGTAAATACATACATGAACGGCTGCCATTTGATCCTGCGTTCAAAACTTCGTGTGCGCCGTATACCTGATATTTTTAAACAAGAATTGGGTATCAAATGTAATCAAACGTAAACATCTAAGCATGCTTCGTTCCAGCAACCACAGATCGTTGACGACTTAAACTCCTGTCCAACCTCATGGCGGCATCTTCTTCTTCAGCCAAGGCCAATGTCCTATCCGGGAGTAAGATCGCTTTATCGATAGCGACGGGAAGACCGCGGTGCCTCCCGCGTAGCATGACCGCACACAGGATCAATTTAGATGTGGTGTGCCAGGTACCACAGAAACTGTAGGCGTTCCAGGGCACACCTGTGCTCACGCCGACGCATCCATAGCCGCTGACAATTTCGAAGAGTATGTTAAAAACGGAGAAGACTGCGGGGTCGCGTTCAAATTGAGAGGTTTCGACGATGGTAATGAACAGGACCGCAAGAGCGAGCCACCAGAGATCGTGGGCTAGTTGATTATGAAGCTGCTGGCGGATGAAATAACGCCCTGATCCTGAGGCGTGGCCCAAAATGCTGCCAAATATGTTGGGAGGCTGGCTTGTGGCGTCTTTCTGCGCTATGAGGTCTTCGGCATAAACTCCAAGAGAGCGCTCCTCGTAGGTATTGGTGTTTCTCATCGTCATTGTGACGGGATAGACGGAAATGTACATCATGAGGACATAGAGCACGAGAAGGCCTGGGCGGAGACTCGGGATTGGAAACACGTAGAATCCACCAGAACGAATTGCGAATGCTTGGAAAAGTCCATCGAGTACTCTGAATCTGACAGGCACCGTGGCAATGGCTTTATTGCCAATATCCAGAACACCAAAGCTACGGAAAGATGAGTAAGACGCTTGAAGGAAGCAGAGTGACACTTACGCAAACCAATCAATACCATTCAACACCACGAGAGATCCTACCAGGAACCACGTTTCGCGGGAAGGGAAGAGATGTGTGTATGTACGACGAGGATGGTCCAGAATGAACTCTAAGACCTTCCTCCTCTCTTGCCACTTCGGCTTGTCCGGTAGGGATCTCTTGATCGCCCATATTATCAGTCGTAGAAAAGGCGGAAAACATGTGTTGCCTGCAAGGATGAGCAGACTCAAGGTCAAAAGCATGTAATAACTGGTTTGGAAGGCTGTCATATTCGCATCCAACAAGGCCATCCCCGAATTATTGAACGCGGAAATAGCGAAGAAGGAACCAACCCACCACGGGTTGAAGCCGTTTTCTCTTGCAACATCAGGTCGTTTGCTGTTGACATAGGCACCGCATCCGATTGCGCCAAAGAACTGCCAAGAAAGAAAATAGATCGGGACTATGAGGTTGAGCAGAGATACGGCTTGATACTCCAGGCCACCCAGCTCTTCTCGTTCCGCTAGCGTCAAGTTGTGGAACTGACTGTTCCTGCCCACAAGGCCGTTGACTGTCTTGAGATACTTATCAAGACTACGAAAGGATCCACGGGGAGCAGTACTCTCCGGAGTCGGCTCGACAACCACCGTCGTTTGAGAAGCGTTCCGTGGATGTCGGTCAAGATCCACGGCACCAACTCCTGCGCCGGAAAATACCCTTCTATGCTTATATCGCGATCCGTGATATTGAGGAGGGAGTGGCACGAAGTGTATATGGTCTGTTAAAGCTTCGTCTTCGTTCAATGTAGTGTCAGCTTCAGAGACGGGTACCCCTTGCTCGAGATCAACATCGTCTCGCGAAGGTGGAAGTGGTATCTGGGAAGGACGGATCTGGGAATGATCCGGTGCTGATGATGGTCCTTCCTCCGTGCATTCATCCCCATGTTCACGGAACGGTCGTCCTCTCAGTACTATGCCGTCTGGTTCCGTCGCCGTAGAATTGTGCTGTGATCGTTGCCTCACGAGTGGCGATGGAAGCCTGAACGATCTTCTCCTCGGTCTTCTGGCTTGTCGGCGCCTGTGTCGCTCCCCAACAATGCCTTGCAATTTCCTTTCGAACGCTCTGGGACGTATATCAGCGTCTTATACCTCGTACGGATATTCCATTCTTACCTCTTGCGCACATTCACGACAACAGCTGAGACCAGAATCCCCGACCCAAGGATAATCAAGAGGAAGAGCATGAACTGTTGAAAAGTATTTAGGGTTGATAGGTTGACGGTGTTCAAGCCTGGTGGTGATTTAGTGCGGACTCGGCGTTTTCATCTTCGCTCTCGACTTACCAGTAAGAGTCATTGCAGATACGGTTAGGAAGAGGCTGTCAACGTACGACAAGCTCCTATGAGGTGTTGCGGAGCCCCATAGTATCAGACTAGAGACCAGACAGGTGCCAATTATGTATGCATAATGGATTGTAATGAACGATTTCTCTGGCAGATGCGGCCGTAGGCGTGCGTAGGATCTTGTAACGACTCGTGAAACCCATCTTTTAATGGTAGTCCCTAAAGCAAATGAATGTTAATCGCGCGGGAGGCCAAGCTGGCGCAATGGAATTGAGAGGCTCACCAGCCATGCAGGACGACGTCGTGCACTATAGAACACAGACATATACCCGACAGTGCGGTACCAATGGGAGAATGACGGAATACCTGCATGAAGGAGACCTATACTCTAGTGCAAGATGTATATATGAGGTATATGCTCGAGTGATGAGGTGCTTGCAGATGGAGGTACTAAAGGAACGATAGCAGTATAGACATATACATAGGGAGAACAATATAATATGAATCTTTTTCTGGAGCCCGATGGCGATGAGCTGGAGATATTTTTGGGCGCGATAGTGGTCCACTACAAGGGAGGATCCTCAAGACCCTGAAAACTCCGCAGTTTTCCATTAAACTCAAGCTTAGGGAGAAGCCTAGGGGGAAGCTTACTGGAAGTGCCGTCCCTAGGTAAGTTGATCTTGCAACGTAGTACGGAGGTACTAATTACTACAACGAGGCATCTACAGTACAGTTACTTAGCTCTGCAATGGTTCTCAGAAATGCAGATTGAAGTTTGGTGACCGACAAAATCAGAGATCTCGAGTAACAATGTCCATGTCCAGGAGAATATCCGGACAGGATCAGTGATTTGCTGCCGCATCGCTTGTACAGGGTGGTTGAATTCTATCAAGTAAGGCGACTCTGCCTGACGACGGCCAATGGAGGCGTCTCTCTTCTCTGCAATCCTCAAATGAGAAACGATCTTTCATCGTGAAGGTGTGACATACAACTATCCTTGGTCGACGAAACCCAATAGCAGCTGCGGATTCGATTCATTAATGATAGTGAACAATGAGAACTGATGACTGATTCTAGGTTACATTGCTTGCACTGTCGCGTGCGCTGTATGATGTATCCTGTGTCTTTGCTCTTCCCAATATTAGCAGACACCCCGCATTTCTGCATCCTTCCTACATGATCCAGAGGCAGCGTTGTGTACCTCTCTCGGCTCGAAGTATGGACAACTCTCATTTCTATCTCACCTTCCTTTTGGCGCCGTGTCTCTTTCTCTTCTCTCATGCTGTTAGTACCGATCTTTTGATGCCGGTGCTCATGGCATACAGATCTTAGCTAAGGACATCAGCCAATCGTCGGGAAACCATTCAGCATAAGGCATGATGGCTTGGTTCTGGTGCTTGCTCATTTTGTCTATCACTGTCGCTGCTGCTGCCCAGAATGTGGAGGTCACGCAAGAGAGTGTCTACTCACCTGACCAATGTCCCGGCTATATTCTATCGAATTTCTCTCAGATCGGGTCCAGCCTTCATGCAGATCTCACGCTTGCCGGGGAAGCTTGCAACACATATGGCGCAGATGTTGCAAACCTAGCCCTAGAGGTTGAGTATCAGACCGGTACGTGGGATTCCTGGTAGTCTACAGTATTATTAACCTCCTTAGATCGTCGCATTCGTGTTCTGGTTTATGATAGAGAACAGAAAGTGTACCAGGTTCCTGAATCGGTCTTTCTCCGTCCAAAGGGTACCGAATCTGGATCTTACGATGCTTCAGATATTGTTTTCACCTATACGGAGAGACCCTTCAGCTTTGCCATCTCACGACGTGATGGCGGTGAAACATTATTCAATACATCAGGCTCGCCGTTAATATTTCAGTCGCAATACCTTCGACTCAAGACTGTCCTTCCATCCAGCCCTGCGCTTTATGGTCTCGGAGAACACAGTGATCCTTTCATGCTCAACACAACGAACTATACGCGCACTTTATGGAGTAGAGATGCCTACGGTATACCCCGTGGCACAAATCTCTATGGTGTTCATCCTGTCTATTTTGACCATAGAGGATCCAGTGGTACTCATGGGGTCTTTTTGCTCAATTCCAATGGTATGGACGTCAAGATCAACCATACATCCTCAGAGGGCCAGTACCTGGAATACAATGTGTTAGGTGGAGTGTTGGATCTCTATTTCATGGCTGGTCCGTCGCCAAAAGAAGTAGCTGCACAATATGCCCAAATTGTTGGTTTACCTACTATGCAGCCGTATTTCAGCTTTGGCTTTCATCAATGCAGATACGGTTACCGGGATGTTTTCGAGGTAGCCGAAGTCGTTTACAACTATAGTAAAGCTGAAATCCCTCTGGAGACCATGTGGACTGACATTGATTACATGGATGGTCGTAAGGTCTTCACGACGGATCCTCGACGTTTCCCACTGAAAAAGATGAGGGAGCTGGTGGCATACTTGCATACGCAGCTCCAGCATTATGTTGTTATGGTTGACCCCGCGGTCGCCTACCAGAACTACAGCGCATTCAATGATGGAGAAGACCAAGGCGTCTTTCTGAAGAGAGCAAACGGCACCCTCTATCAGGGTGTGGTCTGGCCAGGTCCAACCGTTTTCCCTGATTGGTTCGCCAACAACACACAAGCTTATTGGGCCTCTGAATTCCAGAAAATGTTTGGGTCGGATGATATCTATCTCGACGGTCTATGGATCGATATGAATGAGGCCTCCAACTTTTGCGATTACCCTTGTGTCAATCCAGCCGCCTATGCTGAGGCCCACGACTTTCCTCCTGTCCCACCAGATGTCCGTCCTAATCCTAGACTTTTGCCGGGATTTCCAACTGACTTTCAACCCGATACCTCCGCTTCTCGAAGTCTGGCTGAAAGGCTAGAGGAAAGGCAAATTGATTCAATGATGAGACTCCATGGCAGGGACTTTATCAATCCGCCGTATGCGATAGGCAATGCCGCAGGTTCACTATCAAACAGGACTCTCGACACGGACTTGGTACATGAGAATGGTCTTGTCATGTACGATACTCACAACCTTTATGGTTCC
This sequence comes from Pseudophaeomoniella oleicola, assembly GCA_003868215.1. Taxonomy (NCBI): domain Eukaryota; kingdom Fungi; phylum Ascomycota; class Eurotiomycetes; order Phaeomoniellales; family Phaeomoniellaceae; genus Pseudophaeomoniella; species Pseudophaeomoniella oleicola. The sequence goes on from QWDQ01000089.1 coordinate 11,529, forward strand.
ATGATGTCAACAGCATCCAGAGAGGCCATGTTGTCGATAAGGACTAAGCAGAGGCCCTTTGTCATTACACGATCCACCTTCGCTGGAGCTGGAACTAAGGTAGGTCATTGGCTTGGGGACAATTGGTCAAATTGGGATATGTACAGGACTTCCATCTCCGGGATGCTCAACTTTGCCTCCATTTTCCAGATTCCTATGGTGGGCTCAGATGTATGCGGGTTCAGTCTCAATACATCTGAGACCCTTTGTGCTCGTTGGGCCATGCTTGGAGCTTTTAACCCCTTTTATCGCAACCACAACGATTTTGGATCGATCCCTCAAGAATTCTATCGGTGGGCGTCCGTAGCTTCTGCTGCACGGAAAGCCATTGAGATCCGCTACATGCTCCTCGACTACATCTACACCGCGCTCTACGTCCAGACTGTGCATGGTAACCCGCTGATCAGTCCTTTGTTCTTCATCTACCCGACAGATGGATCTACGTTCCCCATAGATCTCCAGTTCTTCTATGGAGATGCCATTCTAGTCAGTCCAGTCACTGTTGAGGATTCGACTTCCGTTTCACTTTACCTCCCAGACGACGTCTTCTACGACTATTACGATCATAAGCCCATCCGTGGAAATGGCTCGACAACGACTCTACATAACATCTCCTACACCACCATTCCCCTCCACATACGTGGTGGAACCATCATCCCCATGCGCAACTCCTCCGCGAACACAACCACGATACTTCGAAAGAACGACTTCAACATCCTCGTCGCCCCAGGTCTAGACGGTACAGCCACGGGATACCTTTACCTAGACGACGGCCGCTCACTCAATCAAAACGCGACCTCGATAATCAACTTCACTTACACTTCCGACGGAACCTTCCTCATGGGCGGTATTTTCGACTACGACGCAGCAGTCATGATTCAACAAATCACCATCCTCGGAATTGGGAAAATACCCAGCAAGATATTATCTGAATCCAATAACCACAACAGCATTGATACGGCGACGACACTTCTCGATTGGACCTTTGACAAGAAGACAAATTCCTTGACGATACGGGTTGAAGCACCTCTGACACGGGGTCTACACTTGCAAATCAGCGACGGCCACCAAAGAGCTGAAGTATCCAGGGCTGAAAGAATGATCACCGGCAGCCCTATAGGGCAAGCACATCTCCTGATATTGTGCCTAATCCTGATGGTGGTCAAATTGTATCTGTACTAGAGCAGACAACGCTTCGTGTTTCTCGTTTCGCTATAATATAGCCTTTCTCACTTCCGTATCTTACCAATTTTAGGTCATGTACAAGATACCATCATCTCCCTACCTGCCTACCTTCCCACCTTACCACCTTACCTATCTCTAGCTAGGTATTACATAAAACCAACTCTACCATGATAAAACCCAGTTTCCTTTTTCATGCAGCTATAATAATCCTTTTGCTTGTCCTTTTTGACGACCTAGAAAAACAACAGCGAAGACAAGGTGTCTGTCTGTCTGTCTTTGGGGACCATTTTTTGCTTGATTAGGTACTGTGATAAGCAAGGTAAGGTAAAGATGAGTGAGAACTTTGGAGTGCAGTGCTTACCTACATAGCGAGCTAGGTAACCTATTAATACATAGCTTACTGTAATTAAATGCTCCGTCCCTCCCTCCCTTCCGCCGCCAACCAGCCAACCACTTCGCCCCGAATTCTTGAAGACATAATAAGTTAATAACTTACTGTAAGTAAGTAATTATTTTCTCCCGAAAAGAGACAAAGACAAATCGGCTAATTACTAACTTACGGCGGCAAGTAAGTACCTGGTAAGTAAGGTATGATTGATTGATTGATTAATTATTATGACGCTTAGATTAAGTAAGTAATTAGTATGTAAAAGAGAGAGAGAGAGAGAGAGGGAGAAGCTCTTGCAGTAATTAAACTTAGGTATATATATGCCTAATGATTCTGTTGTTGTTGATAAATAGGTAAGTAAGGTAGGTACCTAAGGTAGGTACATAATGTCTACAACAACAACAGCACAATACCAACGGCCGGTATTACCGTCGTCAACGTCATCATCGCCTACGGAAGTCTCGGATTCGTCTCGGATGTCTACTATCACTACTACTACTACTGCTGCTGCTGCTGCTGATACTACTACTACTACCACGCCCATATACATGATCTTCCTATGCGGCACGCACGTCGAAGGCAAACCGACGATCGCGTCTTCGCTCGCGGCCGCGCTGCAGTGTACGTGGGTAGCTGCGGAGATGATGCAGGCGTCTTCGGAGACGGGGGCGAGAGCGAGGGCGGGGGCGGGGGATTTCAGGCGAAGGAGCGGGAGCGGTGGTGATGGTGGTGGTGGTGGTGGTGGTTTAGTAGCAGAGTCTTCGAGACTGGTACGCGACGGTGATGGTGACGATGACGATGACGATGAGGGGCAAAGGTTGAGGGATCATTTTGTGAGGAGTTTTGAATGGAAGATGAGGAGGCATGGAGTTCTCGTGAAGGGGTTGAATTTTCTATCAGAGGAGGAGAGGATGTTGGTGTATAAGAATAACGCGATCGTCATTACGCTTTTGGCGACGAAGGGGTGGGAGAGAGATGCTTTGAGGCAGCTGTGTAAGGGCTACGAGGTCAACCCGATTTTCGTGGTGTTGCAAATCAGTCCGGAGACTTTGAGGACGAGGTTTCTAGGAGCGGAAACGGAGGAATTGGCAGGGAGGAACTTCGAGGAGAAGTTGGGCTATATTCAGGATCCGGAAGATAAGGAAGAACAAGATCTGGTGGTGGTGGAATCAGATCGGGAAAGTTTGGAAGACGTCGTGAACGAGATCGAGCAGAAGATCAAGGAGAAGATGGACAGAAAGTAAGATGCGTGACTCCTATTGATGTGTCATGTGATTGAGGATGAGATATGTCTGTTCAGAACAGATCTGTTACGGCGCCATGGGTGGCATCTCCCACCAGATGGGCATATTTGGCCAATGTGCCTCTTGTCACTGCCTTTCGGGGTGGTCTCCATTCCTTTAACCTTCGAGCGATCTCTTCATCGGATACGTTCATCGACAACTCGTTTGTTTCGGCGCTGATGGTAATCACGTCGCCATCTTTCACGACGGCAATCGGGCCCCCAACTGCGGCTTCAGGTACGATATGACCGACGATGAAGCCGTGACTGGCACCTGAGTAACGTCCATCGGTGATGAGGGCAAGGTTGGTAAGCTTTGCACCCATGATAGCTCCTGAAGCTCGGAGTTGTTCAGGCATTCCCGGACCTCCTTTAGGTCCTTCATAGCGCACAATCAGAACAAGGGGCTCATCGTTGGGTATCTGGCCGTCAGCAAGAGCTTTGTTCAATTGCCCTTCCTTATCGAAGCAACGAGCTTTGCCCACGAATTTGAGGCCTTCCTTTCCCGTAATCTTGGCGACCGCACCACCCGGAGCCAGGTTTCCTTTCAGGATTTGCAGATGACCGCTACTTTTGATTGGATTCTCCAATGGACGGATCATGGCCTGATCTTGTGGTAAGGAAGGAAAAGAAGCAACGTTTTCGGCGAGTGTTTTCCCTGTGACTGTCGGTATATCACCATTTAGCAATCCAGCTGCAATGAGATACTTCTGAACAGCAGGAATCCCACCGATCTCGAACAGATCTGCCACAGAATATTTGCCAGATGGTGCTAAATTTGCAATAAATGGGATTTTGTCACTGACACGTTGAAAATCGTCCAAAGTCAATTCTACTTGAGCTGTAGTTGCAATTGCCAGTAGATGGAGCACACCATTTGTGCTACCGCCCAATGCCATCATCATCACCATCGCATTCTCCAATGACGCTCTGGTGATAAGGTCGCGAGGGCGAATGTTCTTCTCCATGCACGTTTTGATGGCCTCGGCAGCTTTGACACATTCTCTCATCTTTGACGGCGACTCTGCAGGGGTTGATGACGAGCCGGGCAGAGTCAACCCCATCGATTCAATGACCGTGGCCATGGTATTCGCGGTGAACATTCCCCCGCAAGCTCCTGCCCCAGGACATGCAGATTTCTCGACATCTTCGATTATCTCCTCTTTGGTCTTGGTTCTGTCACCACCGTCCTGGGGTTGCTCGAGTGTATTATAGTTGTAGGCTCCGTGCACCTCAAAGCACGTAGCAATATTGATAGGCCTTCGAAGTGTCTCCGAATATCCGCTTCTGATTGATCCTCCGTATAGCATCAGAGATGGCCGATTATGACGAGCCATGGCCATAATACAACCTGGCATATTCTTATCACACCCTGGTATGGTTATACAAGCATCGTGGAACTGTGCACACGTAACGGATTCTATGCTGTCTGCGATGATTTCTCGACTCTGAAGCGAGAAACGCATACCTGATGCACAGTCAGTAATCTCGGCTTAGCAAGACAACAGCCAGACAGCTACAACTGACCCTCAGTGCCATTTGAGATACCATCTGAAACGCCGATGGTATTGTACTGCCATGCCAGCATATCCTTCTTTTGGACGGCTCTTTTCACTTCTTTGGCAAGATCCAGCAAATGCATATTGCAGGGATTGCCCTCCCACCACACCGAAGCTATTCCCACATGAGGTTTTGTGGCCATGGAGTCGTCATCTCGAGGCACCCCTGCTGCGTACAGCATTGCCTAACATCATCAGCTGTGCGGGAGGTGTGTGTGTGTCCGTTACTGCTCACCTTAGCCCCAGGATAGTCATGATTGTTGGTGATAAAATGCGAGTACCTGTTGAGTGGCTGTTTCCCACCTACGTTCACATTGTCGGCCAGCGTCGTAAAATTGATGTATCGAGCTTCCTCGGGTTCCTGCTGCGCATTCGGCGGGACCTTTGCCATGTTTGCAGAAGGACTGGACGTCGATAATGAGTTCAAATAATCTACTGTTGGCTACTAGTAAATGATGAGGTCTCTACATAGAAAATGTGCAAGCATTCGATGTTCAAGGTATCTCTGCTGCATTACCCGCATTGACGCATTGAGCCCACTCAACACTGAGGTCACCGTCCGCATGGTCGGTAGTAGGTAGGTAGCTAACCCCCGCAGTGGGTATATACACTGTTGTTTTCTGAGGTCCAGACGAATGAACTGCTGCATTGGATTTGAGAATGAATTACTCGGACTTCTCACCATGGAATTGTAGCTAACTACTACGTAGTAGCCGTGTAATAGACGAATCCTCATTGGTGTAGACGGTAGACCTTCTTCTGTTACTGTAACTTAGTAAATCATGACGAAACGAGATTGCAGAGATCGATCTTATCTTATCTAATCTCTTGCCAAGGAATATTGCCAAGAAAAGATGTCTCTAGTGAGAAGAGAAGCATTTCTCTCGAAACAATTAAATATTAAATAAGTTAATAAATAATTAGTCACGTCGTTTTGGACTGTTACGCTTTTGGGCAGCAAGCAGCAAGCAGCAAGGAAGATCCTCAACCATCGACAACCCAATCAGATCTGGTATCCGAACCCGTGGGACCATGTGTCGCATCCTGAAAATCGCGCAATGCTGAAAAGATGAACCGAATTCAGGTTTGTCCCTAGTCCTCTTCATTAGTTCTCGCCAGATCTCGTCAAATATGCGATCATCATTGGCTACTTCAAGTCATGAATACCCTCCTGCCGAGAGCAGGACTTGACATCGATCATTTCATACCACCTAATGAATGGTGGACATCTCAGAAATGGATTTTAAATATATCTGAAAATTCCAGGTCTCGGGTCATCTTCACAGTATCATCCATTGCAGCTGCATGTGCCATTTGGGCGTGGATTCGGTCCCAGAGATGGACTCTGCGTGAAGAAACGCGTCCACGGTTCCCAAGATTGATGCAGTCGTCTAATTCCCCGGACGCTACGGACCCGCCGTTGCTGAAGAAGCATTCGGAGTTCAGAGGTTTTCGCACCACCTTCGCCTATTATCCCTCCATCCGCGTCTTCTACAGGCCTCACCCGCAGGCGGAGAAGATCCCAAATGATCCGGAACCGCTACCTCTGCTGGTCTTCATTCATGGCTTAGGTGGATCCTTGGCTCAATTCAATGCTGTGTTGTCCTCATTGGTAAACGTCGCACCATGTTTGGGCATCGATCTTCCCGGTTGTGGGAGATCGAAGTTCGCCCCCAAAGACTGGCAATCATACGAGACTAGGGCCTTGGTAGCCTTGCTTGACACCATCATTGAACACTATCGGACCTCTCAAGAGGGTCAATCCAACCGTGGTGTTGTACTTATATCACATAGCATGGGTTGCTCGTTATCCTCGTTACTTGCGTCTCGCCAGTCTCCGCTTCCGTCAAAGATCCGCAAATATGTGAGAGGACTAATCGCTATCTGCCCTAAGGCGGAACCACCCAGCAAAGAGCAAGTCAAGATCTACCGTCGTCTCTTGTGGATCCCGAGCCCGCTGTTCAATTTGTTCAGGATGTGGGATAGACGGGGCGGCATTGACAGTCCTAGCGTTAGGCGCTTTATCGGAGCAAATGCAGGTGTTGACGCTCGGAAGTTACAATTACGCTTTAATGGACAGAGCAAGACACCTGTGTGGAGGCGGATGGCATGGGGTTCACTACCACGATATGATGAGCAGGGCAATGCTATCGGTGGTCTTCCTGGTCCGGAAGTCTGGAAGGGCCTTGATGTCCCACTCTGCCTCATTGCTGGAGAAGCAGATGCTGTCACGAAACCCGAAGAGGTTCGCATCATCGTTAATGCGTTGAAAAACAAGCCACTACCTCCTCGACCGAATGATCAAGCGATTCCCGACGCCTCCAAGGTCACCGATACCGAGAAGCCAACGGAAACGTATGTTGACGCTGACGATGAAGGCTACGGTCTGAAGCCAGCCGTCGCCGATGAGAAAATACCTCATAAAATCCGATCAACGATCCTTCCAAGCCCCGCGGCACACGGTCTCCTTTATGACCACGCTACGTACCGCACTGTCGCTGGTCTCATCCAAGACTTTCTCGCCGAGCAGATCTCTTCCCACCTTTCATTGGGCTGGCAGCTTCAACACCTCACTACATCGGGGAAATGGGATGTCAAGAACTTGACCAAGTGGCAAGGTGTTGTTCCTGTCTCTGGACCAATCGGTCCCGTTGGTCACCCCGTCTTCCGCGCCTTGAAAACTTTGAGAGAGCAGGATGAAACGCACACCCCGTCCGTTTTCGTGAATGACTGGTTCGGCAAGATTTTTGCAATTGTTGATATCAGTCACGATTCTCCGACATATGATCCGGCCGAACTAGAGGCGGGAGGAATCCAGTATCACAAATTTCCCACTGTTTCTAAGATCCCTCCTACTGTTCAAGAAGTCCAAGATTTTGTTGCGCTTATCGAACGCCTTCGTGCTGATATAGACGGGAAGTATTCTTCAGCCACCCCCAGCGACGCAAAATCCAATGGTGTCGTCACCTCCGTCCCCGAAAAGCCGGTCATTGGCGTGCATTGTCATTATGGTTACAACCGCACCGGCTTTTTCATTGTGTGCTATCTTGTTGAGAAGCTGGGTTATCGCTTGGAAGATGCGATTGATGAATTCGCAACACAACGTGCACCGGGTATTAGGCATGAACATTTCATAGATACGCTTTTTGTAAGGTATCGTGTTGGATTGAGAAGACCCAGCCTTGTTATTGGCACACCAGACGAATCTGCCAACGGAGACCGAGGGAGTTCTAGTGAATGATCATGGAGTTATATACCCGGAGGATCTTGGTCGTGGTCGAATAGGGAGCCTGGTTCATTATTTCATTAGGGGGCATAGCATAATCTCACATTTACAACCTCGTTGAATGCGTATATCCTGGCGGAAGCTTGAGCCATCATCCCAGCATACTTCTCACGAAAACAGAAAGAATCGTGTGCTTGGGAGACTCTGGCTGAGTGACCTTCAACATCCTTGCACATATGCTTCCACGTACTCCCATCTGCGTTATATTCGAGAAATGGGGGGATTGGCGAAGTAGTGGTAGTACGCGGCAGAAAATTGTAACGACGATAATAAAAAACATCGTGAAGATTCATCAAGGCTTGGCAATATACACTGAGACCTAATCTCTCCACAGCATCGAGTATCTCTTTGTGATTCCGAGGTGCTGCTGCAGTCGTGAAAAGTTGGACTTTCATTCACAAGAAGCATGGCAACTCACGAACTATTCTCATCTAGAAGAGAACTGTATATCTCCATATCAGTTGAACATGGTATCTTAAAGTAATTAACGAAAGGGGACAACATAGAACTGGGCCCAGACACCACACTCGAAGGAACGACCACTCGATATCGATGGCTGTTCTTCGAATTTCTCCATTGAGCACACCTAGCTTCAGACCGAGACCCCTCTATCGCAGCGTGTCCTGCAAGCTCAGTCACCAACTACCCAGATATCTATCGACCGTACATAATGCAGCTCAAAGGGAGATCATCAAGGTGCCGGTCGGTGGTAACGGCCATGTCGAGATAGAGTCAGTGATCCTCCCGGCCTCTCATGACCAAAGTGTATAACAAAGATGAAATAGAGTCCTCCATCCCTTGGTACCGCCGTCGCCAAGTTCACCGCCAAATCTTCTGGTCTATCTACCCCCAGGCCCCTTTCTCAAAGCCGGCAGCGTATCTCAATCATCCCCTGGCAAAGCACGTTCGATACAGCAAATGCTTTGCACCGTGTTACCAAACATGTCTATAGTCACTATCCACTATCGTCTCTCTCCACCTAATCACCTATTTCCACTCCCTATACATGACACATTCACGGCCTTCAATCATATCCGAAACCACATCCTCCCCAACATTAACTCCCCCACACCATCACCGGGCCCGCCGCCAATAAACGTATATGGATCCCACATCGGCGGCTCTCTCGCTCTCTCACTAGCCCTCACAGAGCCCACCAACCTCCAATCCCTCGCCGTTTCATCCCCGCTCACGACCTGGGTCGAGCTCGAAGACAGCGACATCACCAACATCAGCACCAGCACCAGCACCAACCCCTACTCCAAATCCTCCACCAAAGAAGCGACCCTCACAGCCCTCAACCAAGCAACCCTCACCCTCCGCACCCTCCGCAACTCCCTCTTCCCCAAACCCGAAACATACTTCGACCCCTTCGCCAGTCCCGCCCACTTCCTCCGCTCCCCCCCACGCGACTGTCCCCCTGAAACCGGATCCCTCGACCACCAATACCAAAACTTCGACAACGACGACGACAACCCAACCATCCTCCTCCCCAAAAAACGCCGTCGCGTCCTGAAACGCTGGAACCCCCTATCCTCATCCACGCCGACCTTCCCCCCACCAACCAGAATCCTAATCCCCCGCATCCCCTCCGTACCCATCACCTCTACTACCACCAACAATAACATCCCGCTAATCCTCCGCCACCAATCCAAAGAACTCCTCGACCTGATGCGCCGGGCCTGTTTCTGGGGCCGTGGCGACGCCGCTTTCGCCGAAAAGATGGTTAGTCTTGAGGAAGTTGACCTCGCTACTAGTACGTCGATTGATGAGAGGGGAAAGGAGGAGGAAGAAGAAGAAGAAGAGGTTGAGATGGCGAAGAGGGCAGCGACGTGGATAAGAGATAGGATCAGTGACGACATTAAGCAAAAAGAGGATGATTGAATCAAAACTAACTATTTGTCATATCAGGCCGCTATGATGTTACATGATGCATTTTCAGCATTTTCATCCATAGACATATATCGTACAGTACACACAGCCTGCTTCGAGATTTTTCATAACGACAAATCCAAAGAAGCTGCGTTGGTGTGAAGAACAACGCCTTCATCGTGTCCGCCAAATTGAAAGGTACCATAAATCGTCCACCCGTCAAATATCCTCACTATCCTCACTCAATGAGCTGGACGATGATGCAGCCTCATCACCCTTGGACCCCTTCTTTTTTGTCCTTACTTTTCCTTTCCGTTTGCCTCCTCCCAGCATATCCTTCAATGACCTTTGACCCTTTTCTGTCGCCTTTTTAAGCTTCTCAGCCTTCTTCTCCTCTGCTTTAGCCATCGCTTCAAGCATCTTTTCTCTCTCTGCACGACCCTTCTCACTTAAATCTTTCTCGAGCGTCTTAAACTCTGCACTCTCCGGGTCCATTCCAATAAGACTTTCAAGCATTTTGATCTCGCGTGCCCAAATCCCGAGATCGGGTTTGATCTTCTTTCCCGTCTCGTCAGCCGGGTCAGGAACGTCACATGGGGTTTCGAGGACTAGAGGTATACCCTCGAAGCGGGATTCGTTCATGACGTTGTGAAAGGTGCGAAGGCCGAGAAACCCAAGTCCGATATTCTGGTGGAGATCCCTCTTGCTATTGAATGGAGCCTTCGAATCGTTTACGTGCAGAGCTTTAAGATATTGCATACCTACAGTTCGATCAAAGTCGTTAAGCACAGCCTTGAAACTTTCAGGAGTTTGTAGGTCATAGCCAGCGGCGAAAGCATGGCAAGTGTCGATACACACCCCGATTCGATGCTTGTATTTTGGCGCAATGAGAGCAATAATATCGCGAAGATCGCTAAAACGGGATCCAATAACAGTCCCTGATCCAGCTGCGTTCTCTAGGACCGGAATGACATCCTTTGTCTCTGACAGGGCGCGATTCAACTGCTGGGCTATTCTTCCAATACCATCATCAAGAGTAGATTGCGAGTAATGACCAGGATGGAAATTATAGAGCCGGATTCCGAGTGACTCGCATCGATGTAAATCGTCGACGAAGACATCGTATGACTGTTTCGCTCGGTCGGCGTCCTCCACCGCAAGGTTAACAAGATACGAACCATGTGGTAGTGTATACTTCGACTGGTCCAGACCACTTTCTTGGGCTAATGCTCGAAATGCATCACGTGTTTCTTCTTTGAGCGGAGGATTTTCCCATTTCTTCTGAGACCTCAAGAACAAAGCGAAAGCATTTCCGCCGATCCTGACCGTGTTCTTAACCGAGTTCTCCAGTCCTCCTGCCATTGAGACATGAGCCCCAACAAACATGCGCAGACCAGTTGTGCGCGCCGCAAGTGGAAGCATTTCGGCTTCCTTCTCCTCTTTCGTTTTGCGTTTCCGCTTTGGTTTCGCTTCAGGCTCTGGTTGCACGTCGGTATGTTCTAGCACGCCACCATCAAGCTCGTTTGCAATGTCACTGTCTTCAGAGGCAGCTCTCTTCTTTGTAGAGCGTCGACGTCCTCGAGCGGTGCTGGGGTGCTTCTTTCCGTCCACGACAGACTCGACTCTGTGTTCAAGCTTTTCAATTTCGTGCTCGGCTTTGTCAAGTATAACTTTGGCCCTCTCTTTCAGCTGATGTGTTTTTGGTTTTCCGTTGGGCAATTGAGCCTCCTCAGGCAAAGAATCCCGACTTGACTGCCAATACTTAGAGGACTCATCCGCTGGAGTTCGGGTAGAAGCAGCCGATTTCACCTTCCCGTTGACTTCTAGTTTTGAAGACTTGTTCGAGGTAGAATGCACATCGGCTGCGTCGGAACCCCGCTTCCTTTTGCTGCGACGAGGTGTTGTCTGTGGTGACAGGGTTTCGCATTGATCCTTGGGCAGCTCAGCCGTAGCGATGCCATTCGAACGGGATTTAGGCATTATGACGAAGTTCGGAACATCATCGTTCTCATTCTGGATGGGGCGTAGTTCTGCGAGCACCCTTTTCTCGAGCAGTGAACACGACTTCGATCAATGCGACTGATGATTCGCAGTGGAAATCAATTTACGCGAAGCGGTCGCGTGTGGTCAATGATGACGCCAGGACGAGACCCTGAAAGCTTCCAAGTAAAGTGGTTGCTGTGGTTACACTTGAGTTGGGGCTAATTAGTCTTTGCAACACAATAAGTTAATTACCTCGAGGTTATGATCGACTTCACTTGGCGATACTATTCCTTGGGACAACACAAAGGGTAAGTTGAAGGCGTCGAGAAGCGCTCCAGATATTTGCCATCCATTTTGGCAGGCAGAGGTCGTTTGCAGTATCTCATTATTCTCCTCAAGTGAAGACTGTCTCTTGGTGAACGGCGACTCAAGGAGAAGGAGCAACCAACAACACAAAACCCCACGGTCTCCTTCGATTTTCATCCAAGCACCACCTCGCTACTCTACTCAACAAACGACCATATTAATCAGCAAACATGGCAGCACAAGCAGACTTAATCGATTTTGATATCATAGAAACGCATAAAGAGAATATCCAGTCGTTACCAGGCGGTCGGTCAGCGCGAGCGCTCGTCAACATCCTCTCCCCCGTTCCGTCTGGGAAGCCTGCATCGCCCTGCGACAGTGACACGAGAACACTCAACGATGCAATCAGGCAAGAGTACGAGATTGAACTGCAGTCAATCAATGAGTCCGACGACCCCTTAGACATCTTTGACCGATATGTTAAGTGGACTCTAAACGCCTACCCTTCAGCGCAAGCAACTCCTCAGTCGCAACTACTACCTTTACTGGAACGTGCGACCAAAGCGTTCCTATCATCATCACATTACAAGAATGACCCGAGATACTTGAAATTGTGGTTGCATTATATTCGGCTCTTTTCTGATGCGCCGCGAGAAACGTTTGCTTTTCTCGCAAGGCATAAAATTGGCGAAGGACTAGCACTATATTACGAGGAATTTGCAGCATGGTTGGAAAGTGCAGGTAGATGGAACCAAGCCGAAGAAGTCTACAAGCTGGGTATCGAGAAGGAGGCTCGGCCAACAGAGAGGTTGATGCGCAAGTTTGCTCAGTTTCAACAGCGGTTTGAACAGCGACCGCAAGATGCAAACGAGCCATCATCACCAGCATTGCCCACTGTTCGTCCGGCGTTGGCTGCCAGAGTTGATCCTTTTGCCTCATCAGCACCGCGCAGTAGTGATCCACAGGCTCCTCGCGTGAACACAGGTCTCGGTGGAAGCACATCCAGATCCGGCAAGCCAAAAATGGCGATTTTCTCTGACACAGACGGTGCACCTGCGGAACAGGAAATTGGAGCTCAGACTAAAGGATGGGAAAGCATCGGCTCGCTCAAAGATCGAAAGAAGGAGAATACCTTGGAGGCGAGGTCATGGGCCGGGGAAACTCTGAAGGCAGGAAAGAAGACTGGACATGTCCAGAAGATAGAGGTCTTCAAGGATTCTGTAAGCGCAACCTCTTGAACCCAGGCCGTTACTGGCTTCTCATGTTTACGATTACAGGACTAATTGGCGGTCGCTTCCGGCGTTATTATATTTTAGTTATCTCAAGCTCAAGATTCCATACCATTTCAAAGTTCACATCCAGACCAAGCCGTGATCAATCCTAAGACCGGAAAACCTGAGAGGGTTTTTGTGAATCTTGACGCAGTATACCCTAATCGGAAGAACCAGCTGCTTGAAATGAGCTTTGAGGAGCTACGAGCCGCACGGCGAGGGTGGACTTCTAAGACTTGGTCGAGGCAAAGCCCAAAACGACTCAAGGAAGCTACGGGCAATGGACAGATTCAGAAGCAGGAAAAGAGCTCAATTGAAATCTTTCGGGATTCCCCCGATATCACAGCATTGACTCAGGATCTGAAGGACAAAGCCTGTCTTGACGAGAATTCCACGAGGCGGGAAGAGTCTGTGGAATCCAAGCAAATACATGTTGATAGACCTCCCAAGACAAAGAGGTTGAAGGTCAGAGAAGTTAGTCAGGCAACACAAACAAGTAAGTAATCTAGACCTAGCGTGAGCAGGACTTCCAACTGATGAAAGCAGTAAAATTGAAGATGGACTCTCCAACCGGTCGTAAAGTACGGAGGAAGGCTTCTGCTGAACCTACGATGACATTCCATAGTAGAGCTGCCACAGATGAGATTTACAGTATATTTAATCAGCCCCTTAAATGTGAGGCCGACGCTGCTGCTGAAGACACTGTGAGCGTTGCTGGAGAGAGCGAGGGAGACTATGAAGATGATGAAGATGATTACACAAGTGCTGGGGAAAGTACGTGTACCGGGCGTATCTCTGAAGCTACGAGTGAATTTGGTGAAGAGGAGACCACGAACTCCACGAGACTCTCAATAGGAAACGCCGAGGACAATAACACTCAAGCTCAGAGCATTAGTGGCGACGGCGCAAGTGAGTGGACAGAGTTCACGGTACCTAAGCTTGAAAAGAAAAGCCACGACGATCTAACAACAAACACCGACGCAACCGAACAAACAGAAAGCGACGAGGAACAAAGCAGACGAACAGACATAGAAGACAAGCAGGACACGCAAGAGCTTGTCACTCCGGTCTCTCCAGAATCACGAGAAGTCTCTCATCCTACTAGGTATATTCCTGTTTCCCCTGAAGAACACAAGCCTCCCACAAATCCCTACAGAAATCCCTATCAGATCGCCCAAAACCGTTTACCTTTTATGACGCCTATCGTGGAGAAGACAGAGTCCTCCCTGGGCACTTCCACCGCAGCAGCTTTGCACGAGAAAGACTACTTTACGTCAAAGACACCCTCACGTTCAAAGAACGTGCCACAATCACCAGAGATCCAGAACCGCGTTAACGATTTACTTCTCAGCAGCCCGTTTCAAGACATGACCACCCCTGAGAGGAAGAAGAAGTTGATGGCAGATGCGCAAGATGATCAAGCATCTCCGGCTAAGAAGCTCAAGCTTGTCATCGAACGTTCACCACAAGCAGCGAAGGTAGCAAAAGGTCCTGTGATCCAGGAGCTGCAAGTTAACCCCGTAGACGAGACGGTACGGCTCACTATCACGAGCTCGCTCTATCCACCGCTTTCGTCCTATGCAGGCTATCACGACCACTCAGGTGAAGTGAGCAACAGAAGCAATGAAATGAGAAAGTACGTCAAGACCCAGAGCGAAAAGAAGAGCAAAGGCAATGCGGAACGAACACAAACTTCTGTCATGCCACCTATTCTCCGTCTTCCAGGTTCTGACAAAGTCTATGCGGTGAAACGAGAGCTGGGAAAAGGCGCCTTCGCTCCTGTCTATCTCTTGGAGAGCATCCCAGCTGATGAGAATGATGTCACGGATGGAAATGAGCTTGTTGCATTGAAGATGGAAGACCCACCGACATCGTGGGAATTTCTTATGATTCGAACACTGCGATCACGCCTTGGTGCTTCTGCTCGAACAACCCAGTCTCTTATCCAGGCTCAAGAGTTCCACCTCTATCGCGACGAGTGCTTTTTGATGCTTGACTTCTCAGATCAAGGTACACTCTTGGACCTTGTCAACCTATTCCGGGCAGACAATGTACGAAACGGCAAATCCAGCGATGCGGGCCTGGATGAAGTGCTCGCCATGTTCTTTTCTGTCGAGCTCTTCCGCATCATCGAAGATTGTCACAAGAACGGCATCATACACGGAGACCTCAAAGCAGACAACTGCCTCCTCCGTCTCCAAGACGGTCCCCTCGATGGCCCATACGACCCGCACGGTCACGACGGTTGGTCTTCCAAGGGACTCACTCTGATCGACTTTGGCCGCAGTATCGACGTCCGCAAGTTCAACCCCAAAGCACAATTCATCGCAGACTGGGAGACCGGACCGCAAGACTGTGTCGAGATGCGAGAACTCCGACCGTGGACCTATCAAGCCGACTACTCCGGCGTCGCCGGCGTCATCCACTCTCTCCTATTCGGCAAGTACATTGACACAGTTGTTGACAAGGCCGCCAACAACAACAACTCTCTTTCTGGTTTCGACGTCAGCGGCCCCGTCGGCGCAAAGAAAGTCTACAAACTCCGCGAAGGTTTCAAACGCTACTGGCAAGGCGAAATCTGGTCCGAAGTGTTCCACCTGCTCCTCAACCCCACCCTTGTCCCCGATGACGAAGCCCCCGCCGCTAATACCAGTACCGGTGCCTCTGTCCCCGCCCAGTACGAGAAAATGCCACTACACAAGGGCATGAAGAGAACGCGAGAGCGCATGGAAGAGTGGTTGAAGAGCGAGGGGGAGAGGAAGGGACTGCGAACGCTGGTCGGGAAGGCGGAGAGGATGGTCAAGGAGAAGAATGTGGCCATGGCGAGGAGGAGGTGATTTGATTTGATTTGATTTGATTGCTCCCTTCTTCTTCATGACTGTGGGTGGGCTTACGATGAAGAAATGTCCGTACACGATCGTCTGTCTGGTGGTGTTCTGCATTGCTGTATGTACTCTGGGAGCTTTGTTTCTGGATTTTCAGGGGGTGGTTGGAGTTGGCGGAATTCGAAATTGGAAATTGGAAATTGGAAAAAATGAATATTTTCCAATTATGATTAGAAGGAATAGAAGAAAAGACTCCTTTTTTTCGTGTTCTATGCCATAGCAAGCAAGTCTGAGACAATGCTAATTAATTAATTACTAAAATACCACTTGGAGCTTTTCCAACTTGCCTTGTCTACTAATTAGGTTACGTGCAAAAAACATTCTGCCATCAATTTATTCATCACTGCTCGTTATTAGTTACAGATACTTCCGCCAATCATGCTCGTCTTTGAATCCCAACACGTCCCTTATCTTCTTGTTACTCAACGGGGCTTCCCGTTCGCCCATTTCCCGCGTGAAAGTTGTCTTCTTCTTCTTGTTCGTCGGACCAACGACGCCGTCGTGATACTTTTCCAGAGCTTCCCGTGTGGGCTCACGGGTCGTTATGGTGTCGTTTGTGGCGTTGAAGATCTGGAAGCCCAGTTTTCGCGTCGTCGTGATGGCGAGGTGGCAGATTTCGCCGAGGGAGCGGGCGTCGATGTAGGACCAGGCGTTGCGTTTGCGGATGGACGGGTCGGCCATGTAGGCGGGGAAGTTCTGGGCGTATTCGTGGGGTTCGATGACGTTGCCGATGCGGAGGGCGTAGAGCTCGTGGTCGTTGTAGCGGCGGGAGAAAGAGCGAGCGATGCGTTCGCCGCAGAGTTTGCTGATGGCGTACGAATCCATCGGGTTGCAGTCGTAGGTGTCTTCGTCAAGGGGGAAGGAGTTGTAGAATAACTCGCTGTCAGGACTCTGGGTGAAACAGGCGCCGTAGACGGTTTCTGAGGATGCGATCAGGACCTTTGGCACTCCGAGTTTGCAAGATGCCTCAATGATGTTATAGGTCGATGTGACATTTGTGCGAAACATTTCGTTGTCAGGAACTAATAGGTTACGGGCATAGGCTGCGAGATGGATCACAGCATCTGGAGGGGATGGATTATTGGGATTGCTGTATTCGGACATGTTGAAGTGGGAGGTTAAAGCATTGAAGACTTGACCAGAGTCTGTCAAGTCTGTCCTCAGCGTGTATATCTTGTTGTCGGGGTCGTGTGAAGATGGGAATGGCATCAAGTCTAGGTTTAGGACTTGATGGCCCTTTGAAAGAAGATAAGGAAGAACATAACGACCGGCTTTGCCTGAACCGCCGGTAACGACTATGCGTTTGCCTGTAAACGTTGACATCTTGGTGACAAGTTGATGGTGTCTCCAGAGACTCTTGCGACCTTACAACCTACACGAAGAGGTGCTTCATGAGAAGCAATACATCAGTCTCTTTCCCCGCAATGGAGTATTGTGGGGATGACGTTGAAGACTTCAAAGATCCAAGACCAATGCCGAAGTTGACGTATGAGGAAGGTATAGCATTGGATCCCTATCATAGAGTAGTAGGAAGGAATTGGTCTTCGTGTAAAAGGGATATGTATGCCTCTACCAACCCTAATACGTGCATCTAGTATCAATAGAGATGATATAGATCAGATACATCTGACGGTAGTCCTCCAATAGTTGTTTTCATATCCGTAGAAGGATAGTCACGAAAGTCCAGAAAACAATTGACATATGAGAGGAAAGACATGATTATTTGACTTAGGAGAGATAGAGGAAGTAATGTCCACATAGCAAAGAGACGAGGCATGTCGATAGATCATGACCTTGCAGGTGCACATAAGTCATGACTGAGGAGCGGCAATGGCATCACTGAAATGAAAAAGTGCTGGCTTGTGCACTGGGAGATAATACAATGGGGGGTTGGCGTCCTTTCACACTGGAGTCTCCTGATCAAGCCATGTTGACCAAGTCGGTCTGCATGAACTCCAGATGATCCGGAATCAAACAGCGCTATCCAGCATCTATCATGACGGCGTAGACAGCTACTGCTGCGATGAGTGGTCCATATTTCGATCCAATATTGACGGAATTGAGCCCAGCGGTACCGATATAGCGTCAGTGTTATGGTTGACATTGGCTCGTGATCTTTTATTGCCTGACACCGACCATTGAGAAACCGTCGTCAGCCGAAAATGACGGTCAATGAGCTGTTATTGCGCATCTCTGAGGATGGCTCAAGGAAATGACGATGACGATGTTACTGATTGCTGATGCTCATTCTGTACCTCTTTCAGTTTTCGAGGCAGATGACCAACGCCTTCATGTCGATCGTAATGGTTGACGAATGAATATCTGCCGCGAAAGGGAAAAGCCAGAAGAGAAGCTTCAAAGGAGTGAGATTTCCCCGCAAAGATCGTCCAACATTATTTTGGTTTGCCATCGTTAGGCTCAAGGTCCGGTCCATGGGGAGACAAGAAACAAAGGAGGAATCTTACCTGAGTAGGTAGTGTAGACATCATGATTGAGGTTGATGAAGATGATTCGAAGAATTGCCATGAACCGCGTTCAATCACATGGACGATGTAGCGTGAAGCCGTGCAGTATCCGAATACCTAATTAGTGTCTTGACTGTTTTTAATTCAGACTTCCCGTGATGCTGCTTCCAGTAACGGAGCGATTACTAGCATGATTGGGATAGTAGAGTCATTGAATGTAGGTAGTCGTGACTTCTGATGGTGTTAGGTGATCGTTGTTTCCAGCATGAATCATCACGAAAATACGATTGATTCCAATAAAACCGAGAGAAAATACGAGATGTTCACAGATGTTCACGAGAGGGTGATGATGATGATGCTGATCACGATGCATTCATTGGCCAACCCTCTAACAAACCTGCAGGGTGCCTGGCAGCTTGTCGGGAAGCAACGTCGTAATCTGTGAAGACGTATAATTCCTGTAGTTCTGTATACGAGGCATCATGTCCAACGCTCGTATAAGTAAATTTGTGCCTACTCTCTTCTGATATCCGCGTCACTCCATACTCAAAGAATGGGAAATCGAGGTCTGTTTGTATGCAAATATGCAGTACAACAATATGCTGGTAGAGGCAATGCTACAAAGCTGTCTTTTTGCCTTTTGTTTGCTGTCTGCCTCGCTGCGTTCAATGATATGGACGACTTTATCTGTACCTCGGTGGAGATGTAACCTTGTCTACCCGGATCGTCCAACATAGTCACAATGAGCGACATGCATCTTTCGCATTTCATTCGCGATCACGACAACTGGCGTGAGTCTTGATCTCTGCTGAGATGCTGATCTTCTGCTTTTGGGGAAACATCTGCCCGATACCATGTGCAAGAGCATTCACTATTGATACGACAGATGCCCCGGAGGACAACACATAGAGCAGGTCCAAGACAACGAGAGAACATGACTCGTCCTTGCCCAGTTTCTACGTCAGGTACAAAAGCCCCATCATGATTGACAACAAGAGTCCACATATTATCGGCCGGGATCTTAATGCGTATCTGATCTCGACAAAGTCGCTCCTTGCAGCATTTGAAAGCCTCAACGATCTAAAGGAAGGACTGCCCTGCATACAGCACTGTATGCGACGAAGGGACAAGAGATCTTTTTCGTATATCTGAAACATTTTCCCATGGTGAGATCTCAATTATCGACTCTGCCAGTATGCTAACTTACTGGTATACTCTCAGGCAACCAGGATTTGTGGCTTGGTGGGTACTGTACGTAGTGTTACTACTACGTAGTAGGTACCAGGAACGCCGACCAGTGCTCAACCTTGATTGCTACCTAACTTACTGACATGGATCTTCCAATACTGCAAACAGCGCGGATCTCTCGTATTATAACTGAAAAAAGGAGGAGCAGGAAACAGGGCTTATCAAAACCTCCGATGAGATGAATGGCTTGGACGGCTGAGCAGAGAACCAGTCTAGATAGTTGCCAATTGCGGGCTAGGGAGACGCCATCTAAGCTGCCGATCACTACCGGCGTTGACCAAGCTTCGGGGAATGGAACGCCACAAACATCCTTACTTTTCCCAGCCCAGGTGCCGTGTTCTTTTGCGTCACGAAAGCCTTGGAACAGCTGTCTATGGAGCTGTCCCTCGCTTTGAAGCTGTTTACTACGTAGTAATGATCAATCGACAGGGGTTGTTATGGTTGCTGCATACCAATACTGGACCCTGTGGAGTTCGCCAGCAGGGAAAAGAAAGCAAAACCGACGAGCAAGACCGTTCTCGCACCAATTGGCGTCCAAAAGCATAGTCAATGAGCAAAACTAACTTAATAGCACAATCCATTATCGATCTGGGTTGACGATGTTGTCAAGACTACTTGATGATCCCGGTGGGTCTTTTTCATCTGTTCTGTTGCCGTTGTCAGGCTATCCTATTGCAGCGAGGCTGCTTACAGTACTATATTATCCCCAACCTCCCCTTGGTGCCACATTCCATCTGCGCCTCGCCGTTATTAGTTTCAAAACCGCGAGATAGGGCTGCTTCCGTAAAGCTCTCTACTAGCAGTTACTGAACACGATTGCTTCAGTGAAGGATCCGTGACTATATCTGTATGGATCAGTTCCTCGAGACGTAGCTCTTCGCAAACCACGAACATCTGTTCCAGACCTTTGCAAAACCTCGTCCCGAGAGCCTTACACAAATCAACATGTTCTCGCAGTCATCAGTTGCCAAGGTGGCCACATTCCTTGCGACCCTGACAACGCTCGGTACCGCGGCTCCTGCGTTGAGGCTAAAGGCACGTGCCTCGTCATTCGACTACAACAATGACATGATCCGGGGTGTGAACCTCGGTGGCTGGCTGTAAGTTGCTTCGGTGTGTTGCGCCGAGAGGAACAGAAACTAACATCCACGTAGTGTTTGCGAGCCATGGATCACCCCGGACCTTTTCGAGCAGGCTGGTGGCAGCGCTGTTGACGAATACACTCTAGGGGAGCTCGGCTACGATCTCAGTGGCCATTGGGGTTCCTGGATCACCGAAAGTGACTTCCAGCAGATCGCTGCAGCCGGTCTGAATCATGTCCGTGTGCCTATCGGGTATTGGTCCGTGATCCAGACACCCCCGTACAACTTTGGTGCTATCGAATATCTCGACCAAGCAGTCCAGTGGGCCAGAACTTACGGTATCAAAGTGTTGGTCGATCTCCACGGGGCATCGGTATCGCAGAACGGGTTCGATAATTCCGGTCATTATGGTGGGGTCGAATGGGGATCTAGTCAATCATATGCCGATACTCTTAACGCGATCTCAAGCTTAGCACAACGATACAAGAGCGATACGGACGTTGTTACCGCTATTGAGCTTCTCAACGAACCGCTCACAAACTCGGCAGACAGTTACATCCAGCTCGACGAGCTTGATCAGTTCTACCGAGATGGTTGGGGTGACGTCCACAATGATGCCAGCAGCGACTACACAGTTGTCGTGCACGACGCCTTCCAAGGCGTTGGATACTGGAGCGGCTGGGGTAATGATTTGGCTTCCGTGGCGGTCGATACCCATATCTACTACGTCTTCAATGACGGCCAACTAGCCCAAAGCCAGAGCGACCGCATCGGCTCAGTCTGCAGTTACAGAAGCACCCTTGCTGAGAGCAACAAGTGGGCTTTCGTTGGCGAATGGGCATCGGCATACACCGACTGCGCCAAGTATCTCAATGGTCGCTACAGGGGTTCCCGGACCGCTGGGACATTTGATGGTAATGGGCCGATTGGTGTTGGCAACTGCAACGGTCTTGCCTCCGGCTCCGTCTATGATCTGACCTCCGATCAAAGGTCGACGATCCGCCAACTCAATGAAGCCCAGATGGATGCATATGAAGCTCGCACCGGATGGGTCTATTGGACATGGAAGACCGAGGGAGCCCCAGAATGGGATATGCAGGCACAGCTTGCAGCCGGTCTGTTCCCTCAGCCGCTATCTGACAGGCAATACGGTAGCCAATGCGGCTAGATGCTTGTCGTTGCCAGTGGCAGCGCTCCCAGCTCGCCAGCCATGGGATTTCGACTCGATCGGGTGGGGCTGCGGACTTCGCCATTGCCGGAAGTTGATTGTTCTAGAACTCAGCGATCTCCCGACCATTTCTCGCCAAGCCCCGTCGCATTTGGCCCTTAGTACGATATTCACCGTTTCTCGCCGCTCCCTCCACCAGTTGGCGATTTACGTCTCCATTGCTCTTATCAACGACCAGCTACGACTTGCATGTTGTGTTTTCGAAAGTTGCTGAGCATAGCATTCGTGATGCCAGAACATTTCCCTGTTTTGCTACCTTCGTTCAGATACCCTCTATATACTATGGTGTGACTGGAAGACGGATCTCAGATGTACATATGTAAAAGGCTGTGCATATTGAAGCCAAAGCGATAGCTGTTTTGTTTATCTACTGGCCTTGTTATATTTTGGGTAATCCATCACCTCTAGGGATCCCATCTCTTTCGAGAGCTAGACGGATTGATAGCAAATGTACGGCTCGACGGGAGCTCTGACTCCGCCAAATAGACAATATACCCATATAATTGGTCACGAAGGAAGAAAAGTCGAAGAAAAATCACCTGTTTTGATGTCTGATCAGTCACCAGCTCAGTGGTGTGATAAGATCGGCCAATGAGGGTTTAGTTCCAGAGCAGAGAGATCGCAAAGGTGAAAAGGCGAGGGAGGGCCGAAAGCAAAAGGGCCTAATCAGCGATCGCACTACGTTGTCGCCATGCCGGTTCATTCGCTAGATCAGAGAGACTAGGATCCGCAAATCCGAACTGATGAAAGATTGTTATCGAGGTTATTTTTTCGTTTTCGGTATGGATACTTTCATCCTAAGTTACCTAAGATACCCCGCTATTCGGTCCCTCACGAAATTACCTGGTTACCGCAGTAATCAAGCATTCTCAAGGTCTTCGACAAGTCCATTGGAGCTGAAAGCGTCGTCGTGTAGAGAAGGATATGGAACTCTGCTTCGGCTTGTCGGTTGTCTGCAAAAAGAAGGATGAATGGTGACCCCTCACACGTCAAGGGTACGAGAGAAGGAGAGAAGCAAAGCCCCGCATGGTCCAAGTGATGAATGTCGCAAGTCTTACGTAGTAACCGTGTACTGAAATCGTGCATGCCTCGTGCGAGAGAGCAAGGGACTCTCGTGATAGGTGGTGATGGAACTAGGCTCCATGTTACCGTAGCCCATGGGCATGCAACATCCGGACTCTGCTGGTTGGTGGTGGTGGTGGTGCCTGGGCCGAATGATTGAATTGTGGATGCAGCGAGAAAGCTCCTGCTGGGCTTGTCGAGATCGTGAGTGGCACCTAAGATTTGGTTGTCTCGTTGTCCATTCCTCCGGAGTGATACAATTGCGGCGCTGAGGTTGCTTACCTTATGTGTCACTCCACTCGTAACGAATCCCCTCGTCCCCCTCTCTCGTGTCGACCGGACCGAATCCGACAATTACTACTGATCATCTTCCTGCCCGCGGTAGACAATAAGGTGGCGTGCATTGTCAGGAGGGGTATCTGCATTGGTTACGACAATAGGGAAAATTTAGTTACCATCCGATCATATATAAGATAGCTTGCCCCTGCTTCGTCTCTCTGCATTGTAATGACACGCCGAATCATCACCAGTGCCTTCATCACTACTATTCGCAGTGCTCAGCCTAAGTTGAGACTCCAAGCTCCAAATCCAAATCTACATCTACACCGAAACCAATTCAGCTCTTACTCTCGAGTCATGGCCTCCCTTCCAGCTCACATTCCCAAGAAGCAATGGGCTCATGTTTTTGAGAAGACCGGGGGGAAGATCGAGTACAAGCAGATTGATACTCCAGTTCCAGGACCGGATGAAGTCCTAATCAACATCAAATATACCGGCGTCTGCCACACTGGTACGTATTGTAATCCTGCGAGCTGCTAGAAGAGTTATCATACCACCTTTTAGCGGCCTTTGTTTCTTGGCGAAAACGGTTGTCTAACGTGATTGCCACGCAGATCTCCACGCATACCACGGTGACTGGCCACTCGACGTCAAGCTTCCGTTGGTCGGTGGTCACGAAGGTGCCGGCTACGTCGTTGCGCGAGGTGACCTGGTCACAGACGTGCAAGCAAAGATCGGTGAGGCCGTTGGTATCAAATGGCTTAACGGCTCTTGCTTGGCTTGCGACTTCTGCCAGACTGCAGATGAGCAACTGTGCCAGCAGCCATTGCTCAGTGGTTACACAGTCGATGGTAAGGACAGCAATCCAAATTGATTCCTACTGCATAAGCTGACAACTCCTCAGGTAGCTTCCAACAGTTCGCCATTGGCAAAGCCGCCCACGTTGCCCACATTCCCGATGGCGTTGCGCTGGACGCAGTAGCACCAATTCTGTGTGCTGGTATCACTGTCTACCGTGGTCTTAAAGAATCAAACGCCAAGCCAGGTCAAACCGTTGCCATCGTCGGTGCTGGTGGTGGTCTGGGTTCCCTCGCCATGCAATATGCTAAGGCTATGGGTCTGAGAGTCATCGCAATTGACGGTGGTGACGAGAAGAAACAACTGTGCGAGTCCATGGGTGTTCAGGTACGTAATGATCCTGTGTGAATACAGCCACAAACCGCTAACCGGAATGTGACAGGCATACGTTGATTTCATGAAGGAGGATGTTGTCAAGGCTGTGAAGGCAGCTACCCCAGATAACAACGGTCCCCATGCTGTGCTCTTGGTCGCCGTCTCCGAGAAGCCATTCCAACAAGCTGCCGACTATGTCCGACCCCACGGCACAGTTGTTGCAGTCGGTCTCCCAGCCGGAGCTAAGCTGATTGCCCCAGTCTTCGAGTCTGTCGTCAAGATGATCACCATCAAGGGTTCCTACGTCGGTAACCGAGCAGACAGTGCTGAGGCTTTGGAATTCTTTGCAAGAGGAGGCATCAGTGCGCCATACAAGGTCTGGCCATTGGAAAGGCTAACTGAGGTTTTCGACTTGATGGAAAAGGGACAAATCATTGGCCGTATCGTCCTCAAGGTACCGGACGCCGAGTTTTCTTAAGAGGAGCGACTTTGAGATTATTGTTTCATTAATTTAACGCTTGAAATATCTGAAGGACTTTGATACTTAGAGAGGCCGTATCAAGTAAGTCGAGAGTCACGATTTGAATGACCCAACAAAATAAAATATTACCATCACATCTTTTAAGATGACTGTCTACTCTGTATCTACATCCCGATGCTCCTTTCGCTGTAAATCACGTGACCCGAGCAGCAATACAGATCTCGCCAAGCCAATGCCTTTATGACTGACAACATCAACATCTGACTGACGTTGATCAACCCTACATTCACCATTTCATTATCGCATGTTCTGCTTTATATTTGATGCTGTCCGACTTCTCTAGCATGGTCTCCGGAGTTGGCAATCTCGTTGTATTTTCGCTGTTGCATTTGCTCTGCAGATATCAAGCGGGTGTCCAATTCTGCATCATTTCTCAACCGTGTAGTCATCTCTTATACCCCAACACACACCGTCTAGATCTTCCATATATGTAAATCTGCGAAATTGCGATTGAAAATTCGAGGGATCATGTCTACGTCGAGACCATATATGTGGGAGGCTCTGCGGCAGGTGTGCTTTCATCGACCATCGCCACCACGCTTCTTATTCAGGTCGTTCTCTATAACCCATACTAGAAGAGAGATACGGTCTCTGGAACAACTGCCGGACCGCATTACACCTCAGTTTGAAGGTAGAAACTCGGACGGGTTCTACATGCTATATTCTTGCTGACTGTCGTACTCAGCGGAGCCAGGATCAGAATTGCTATCGTTGACGTGGCCGGAACCTCCAAGGAATATCTTGCTGGTGAAAAAGGATCGCGGGACAGATGTGACCGAAGCTTTGCTTGAATTTGCTAAGTACGCCTGGACATCATGCGATCCATAGCAGGCTCTTTTACTAATCTTCGACAAGTCACGTGAAGGAAGCATATCCTGGTACAAATATATTACTCGAGCAGCGGACGGCACGAGAAGAGAACGAGAAGTTACGTTTCCCTGTCTTTTCAGGAGACAAAGGATCAAAGTATTTGCAGTCCATACAACAGAAAACAGATGTGACGGTAACCTTCGGCGGCGATGGTACGATATTACACGCTTCCTCCCTTTTCGCCTCCTCGAACTGTGTCCCACCCATTCTGTCATTTGCAATGGGCACCTTGGGCTTTCTTGGGGAGTGGAAGTTCCTGGAATACAAGCGTGCGTTTCGCGAAGTATATATGTCAGGTGCTGGCATCGGAAGCCGCAGAGACCAGCTTGAGGACGATTCAGAGCGGCGAGCAAATGAGGGTAGCTGGTCTTCTATCCGGGGCAAATCGATGGGCTCGTCGCGGGAAGCCAAGGTCCTTATGCGTAGTCGTCTGAAGGTTGGGGTCTACGACGCGGATGGTAAGCCGATCAGCAGTGAGGGAAAGGCACCAGTAAACGAAGCAGTGCACGCCATGAACGAAGTCATTCTACACCGGGGTCAAGACCCTCACCTTGCTGTCGTCAAAGTCTATGTGGGCGGCCGCTTTCTGACCGAAGCTGTTGCTGATGGAATGATTATAGCCACGCCTACCGGGAGCACTGCCTATAGCCTGTCAAGCGGCGGCTGCATTATTCATCCGTTGGTCCAATCGCTACTCATTACTCCAATCTGTCCACGGAGCCTAAGCTTTCGACCGCTTGTTTTACCCGCAACTACTCCGATCACTTTGAAGCTGAGCGAGAAGAATCGTGGCCGAGAGGTCGAAGTGAGTATTGATGGTATCCGTAGGAAGAAAGGTATGGGAGTCGGCATGGAGTTACGCGTATCTGGCGAAGAAGTCACTGCATCAACAGATCATCCCCATGGTGGAGTTCCATGCATCATGCGCAGAACGATTGGTGCTGAAGAAGGGAATGACGGCTGGGTGGGTGGTCTTAATGGCCTTCTCAAATTCAACTATCCATTCGGCGAGGAGTTATGATTCCAGAACTACTGGTGAGCAACACGGCCCCAAATCAGCTGCGTCGCACAACTCACGTTGCACGACATATGCAAGCCACCGTTTGCCATACCCTTTTACTGGTCGTCACAAATGTGGTTGTTGCACACGTTTGGTGAAGTGATCTGGGATCACCTTTTACGCAGTGCTCTTTTTATGTTACTGCTGTCATCGTGTCACCCGTTAGTCGTGAAACCTGACACATACTGGCCTTCACGCTCACTATCTGTTTCACTGCATCTCTACAGTTCTACAACCCCGCCTGTGTCTGCCTGACATTGGTATAAATATTTATCTCTCCGCCCTCACTTTCTCATCGACTTGTATACAGATATCCGAACCATCAAATCAGCATATCTTTCAGATACACTTGTCCTTTGGGACACCATACGGTAAACACTACCTACCTGCTGCCAAGTCTCCTCCTGTTGTTTACTTCGACAAAGACTCATTGTACACCCAATATCCGGTAACATGACTTTTGACTGGAGGAACACTTTTGAGTTCAGGACACATATGGACCAAGTCGCCAGCTATCATCGCTTCTGCACTCATCACGAAGACTACTGGCGTGCTTGGCAACCAGACCAACGCCATGACTTCTTCCCTGAATTCAACCTCGAAGTACACAGAGTCCAACCTCTTTACAGTCTTCCTGCATGGGCTCGCAACCCCCAGGAACTCTACGACTACCTCCGCCGCCTCAAACTCTCCGAAGGTCTCGACAAAGACAACAGCTTCCGAGGTTTCTGGTACATCACATCCTGGGACCTACGCTCTCGTATCCGCCATCACCACCACCACGGCAACCGCAACCAAGACCAAAACCAAGACCTCGATTTCCCCTTCAACATGAGCAACGACGACCTCGCGCTCTCGTTTCCCTGCAACGCCGACCACGACGAACTGACCCGTTATTGGTATCACTACCACCACGAGTTCGCGAGGTGGTGTGCGAGGAAGATCGTGCTGGAGGAGATGACGTGGGGGAATCTGCGTTTGGTCTTGGATCAGTCGTCGTCGTCGACGGCTGGCTGGACGGCGGCGAATGCATGAAAGTGGGATGGATGACGGACCGCTTTGATACAAGATAGACGCAACAGACAGACGCAGACACATATGTACAAACAATGTATCACCACCATTCCCTCCTCCTCCTCCTCCACCTTCCCCTAGAACATCACCTAACCCAGATATCTCCCAAGGGGGGGAAAAAAAAGGATTTTTTCTTTCAATAGCCATTCTACCCACCACAAGTCCCAACCCAATCTATTTCAACTCCCCCCCACTCCCCCCCCCCCTTTTTTTTTTGTGGTTTCGGGCTTGTTGTTTTACGCATGCACCTACCTACCTACCTACCTACCTTACGTAAAGACGGATTGAAGCGAGACCATGGCCGTTAGATAAAAAAAGGAATGTTTCGAGAGACAGAGAGAGAGAGGGAGAGGGAGAGGGAGAGAGAGACAGACCTAGGTAGAGACGGAGGAGGAGGAGGAGGAGGGGGGCGTATTCGATTATATAGGATAAAGGGTAGATACCTAGATAGATATACCGGAAGGTAGGTAAGTAGGTAGCTGGGGCTACTTAGAACAATCTGTCTGTCTGTCTGTCTGCCCTGCCCAAGTGTATCACACAATAGGATAGGATAGGACCGTCTGCGTCTATTGAATTCATGTTAATTCTTTCCCTTCTTTTGCGCAAAGACTCCCCTCCCTCTTTTTTTTTTCTTAGTCAGGAAAGCAAAACGACAACGACGACGACGATGACGACGATGTCCTCCTGTTTTTGTTTTTGTTATTGTTTTTTTTGTTTACTTGCTGCCATCGACCCCACGGCCGCCGCAAATAGTAAGGTGTCTTTGAATTTCGTTACCAAAAAATTCTAGGATAATGATGTCGTCGTGGGTCTTGATAGAACCCGTTTCTCTCTTGTTCCCCTTCTTTTTTTCTTGTGACGGAGAGTGTAAAACGTAATTTTGAACGCACTTTCGGTGTAGAAAAAGATCTGGCGAGTGTCGAGAGAGAGAGAAAGAAGTCGATCTTGGGGATCTTTATGAGCTGTTGTTACTGTGCTTTTTGAAGAGTAGACGAGACGAAGCGATACAAAGTCGGTTGTCTTTTTCAAAGGCTGCCTGTTCGATTGGTGACGTTCTCTGAAGAAGAGTCTGGGCCTTCACCTCCAAAGTCGACATCACAACAAAAGGATACAAAGAAAATCAAACTGCGTCATCATCACGAACCAGCTCTTCATGACGAGAGAGAAGCAACAATGAAGCAATCACCACGTCGGTCATCCCGGCTTTCTGGCCCTTTGCAATCACCACCACCTCAATCAGGGCCTGTGTCCTCGATTCTGACACGCCGAGCCTCGACAGGCCGAACGATCTCCTACAATGAGAATGTGCTCTCGAAAATGTCCATGAAGAGGAGGCCTGAGAGTGTGGGAAGGGTGGTGAAGAGGACTGCGAGAAAAGGGAATAGGGGGAAAGAAGTAGCCAAGAATGAGGAAAAGGACAAGACGGAGAGCGGAAGGAGAGGTGAGAACTGGGGTAGAGTGATGTTTCCAGGGTTGATAAAGGAAGATAAGAGGCAGATTGGTGGTATAGAGGTACAAGATGAGTTGGGAACCGTCATTAGAGGAGAAACAGAAGCAAAAGAGCACAACGATGATGAGTTCTGGAACAAGAATGCAGCATATCAATCCTCGACGACCACAGGACTTCAAAACGCCATGTGGGCCTCACAACAGTTGGACTTGGGCTTCGATGCTGAACATGGAATCGAGTCTCCAAGCAGTCGTCTAGATATGAGTAGCGAGTACGCCCCTATTCCATTTCGGTATGGAAGTCGACGTCAGAGTCAGAGTCAGAGTCAGACACAGCAGACTTCAATTTTTACACCAACACCAGATAATCCGACTCAATGGACACCTCTTCGGCAGAGTTCAGGATCGCAGATGTCATCAACCACAACTCTTCCTTATGTTCAATGGTCTTTGCCGAACTCGAGCCGCAGAAGGACAAGGAAAAAGAGCATTTCAGAGTCACCTACTCTGAGGCTCGCAGGTATGAGGAAGAGAAAGTCCAACGCAACTCAGCAGGTAGTGCCCAACGTTCAGAATGCTGATACGGAAAATTATCCTGAATTGTTGGCAGGTATCGGTGACGTGATCGGAAACCCCATGCTGCTGCAGCCCGGTTCCCGAGTACCATATCCTTGGGCTCCAAAGAACACACTGCCGTACAATCGATCCCAACAAGGAGCACCAAGCGCCGCTGCCACGTCTTCTCGAACCCGTCAATCCAGCCTTCGGTACGAAATCGCCCCATTGCCAACGCCGCCCGCCGCAGAATCTTGGAGCTCTTCAGTCGCCGGTCGTTTCTTACGTCATACCAACCATATCCGCACTTACCATGAACAGCATGAACCAGGGGTTGAGAGATATCACACGATGTCTGCACGTGTACTCATGCCATTTGACTGGAAATATGATGGCGGCCGGTTCTCACCGCTTATTTTCGACTACAGCTCATCCAACGTCATACCGTGGAAATCGCCGTATCATGTCCTCAGACTCGTTGCTTTTCCACCACTGCCATCCTGGTGCTATGATCCGGCAGAACTCTCAACCTTCTTGCGCCGTGTTCGAGACTCGAAAGGCGTTGATAGAGATGAGTGGCGCTCGTACTGGATATACACATCGTTCGAGCTTAAATACGCTATTAGGACCATGGACGAGGACCATTTGAAGGACGAGTTTCCAGACCCAAATGACCAGCAAGAGATGAACAGATATTCATCTGCATATGCAGAGCAGTGGGCGAAATGGTGTGAAGCGGGAAGGGTGGGAGATGCAATCTGGAGAGGCGAGATCAAAGTATGTGAGGGATCCGTGGAGTCTCTGAGATACGTATGAATAGGGTGGTAAGGGAGTGTTCACCAGTGGGATACTGAGGGATGCGTGGGATTCACCCGTTGTATGTTCCGATACGTGTTGGTGGTGTGGTTCGAGTCCACCGTGTCGCATCTAATAGTCGCCAGGGAGGGGTTCGAGCGTCGATCTCCACATGGTCAGGATTCTCTATTTGGGACGAGAGGAAGGTTCTCAACCAGAAGAGGATTCGGGTAGTCTGCTTTACAACCTGTTGCAAAGTCAGTGTCACAAACATCGTACAACATTCGGTGTTTATTCCGGAGCATGCTGACCCATTGCTTACCTCATTTTTGCTATTCAACAACTTGTTTCTCACATGACCAGCCACGCTAGGAATACCTCATAACGCTCATAATTTCCAACTGCGGACACCGTTGAAATGATGAAAGAAGTAGAGGGATCCTGTCAGTTGCGTTGTGTACGTTGTCTTGAGGTATTTGAAAACCAGGCTCTCTTTACTAGTCCTGCCTCTACAACGTCTCATCCATAATGTGAACCATCCCAAAAGTCTTCGTGCTCAATCCCAGTCCATACCGTCACCTCAGTCACTTCTTACCTGCGTATTCGTCTCAATCCCTTCTCATCGCTGTCTCTCCCATTTGGAATGATCTCCTCTATACCCTGGAGCATTTTCAGGTTTGGTAGTTTCTCTGCCATCTTTTCCTTAACTTCGTCGATGTGCGCTTTCCACCCAGGGTTGACGACCTCTGTATCATAGCCTCGTATCATAAGTTCCTCTAAACCTTTTGGTAATGCATCGATCAATCGCAGCGTTCCATCCGAAGGTACCATCAACTTCATCAATGACTCAACCCCGATCCGTAATATTGTCAAATTCGGAAAGGGGCATTCGACCCAGTCTTGTTCTTCTTCCTCTTCGCTATCTTCAATATCCTCTTCGTCATCCTGATTGGCGTCTCCGTCATCCTCATCTTCATCCTCATCCTCGTCCTCTTCATCATCATCATTGAATTCCCAATATGGTTGACCCTCCGCCTGATCATCAAAATCCACATCCAAGAGCTTCAAAGTCGCACTGCTCTCATATAGTGCAGCAAAGACATTGCCTGGTGCAATCAATAGTCTACACCCATCTTCACTTTTCAAGCCTCCTGTACAGTACGTGAATGCTTCAAGACAATTGTCAGAGAATCCGATGAGGTTGACTAAACAGCTCGTGTGCAATTGGCATCTAGTAAAGATCATGTGCGTTACTCCGCATGCTCGTTGAGGTATATCCATATACTGTCCTGAATCGTCGATGAAGCCGCCGCCCACGCCATCCATAGAAATATGCGTCAATTTTGGCAGCAATGCAAAGGTTTCGAATTGCCTGAATGGATAGGAATTGTAGGTGTACTCATCAAGATATGTATAGATGCTATAGTCGAAAAGGCGGAGGTGTGTGATCGCTGCAGGATTTTCCAGGTTGTCAGGCACGCTGGCCGTTTCGTACACCTTCATCATGCTGGAGAGGTCAGCTGAAGGCTGTGAGTGACTATCTGACATTGCGACAATGGACGACGCTTGGAAGATCAAATTTCTGTCTCGAGCGCTCTCGTTGATCCGTCATTGCCACGGTTGCTCGCTTTATTATACGCGGCTTAGCCTGTCATAGCGTATTGTGATGGTATCGGTGGAAGCGTGGCTTCACAACACCTACCTATCTACCAAGTTGGTAGTGTCAAGAACGAGCGAATTTCAAGTTTGATTTACCAACGCTGTGTCTTCAGGTCCCTGCACTGTCAGGACCGTAAACATAACTTTCAATGGTGTGGTAAAATATTACAACTAGTAGAGATGTGGAATAACATTAGGCAGCTGTGGGCTTGGTCCATGATCCCGAAGACTGCAATTGACAGAGCGGCGACGGAATGGAACACTGATTTTGCAACATACTGTATGCAGGATCACTGTTTCGTAGATTGGATCTGGCATATCCTGAATCAGTCAGTTGCCGTAATCAATAACTGAACAGAGTATGAAAACTCATCTTAGAAGACGAGGTGTGACAGTGTACAAAGTGCAACAGGCAGAGATTCAATTCGATCTTGTGATGTTTTGATTGACATGGAATTGCCTCGGGATCACTGGAGAATGCCGCACATGACCGCCTGTCTAAATGCGGAACCATGACCCCACTGTGGGATTCTGCCGAGACATAGCTAAGGCATCATCGATCGATTGATACGATCAGTCGCAATAAGACCAAAGGCACCCTATTCTTCCTATATCTTATAGCGCAACTGTCGCGATCCAAAGACCCAGGTTGATCCCGATGCCATGAACTCGGACTGCCGCGAGCTTCCCTTTAGATAACCGGTAACCCAACGATCTTCCTGTCGCAAGCCAGTTATACAACACAATGGCAGGCACCGATTTACGGAAGCGAACAGGTCAGACAGCCACTCCAGTACCGTCGAATACCAGCGGCAGTCCTGCTGAAGGAGCTCAACGGCCGCATCCCGCAGGCAAGGTGAAGCACGGCGGGCCCATGCAGCTGCTGCGCATGATAGCTTTCTCGACGTGGTTTCAAGCTTGCTGTTCCTCGATTGTTGCTACCCAATTTGTCGGCTCTCCCCTTTACTTTTACAACCTAGACTGGTATTATTCATGGATGGCATTCACAAAACAATGCTTCGGAATCGTGGTCATAACGATAACACAGTGGTTCAGTCCCACGCCAGTGAGAGTCAGCGGAGATGCGACCGTGAGAGGTCAATTGAAACAGACGGAGGACGGGAGGTTGGTAACAGCGTTCCCGGAGAGAATGGTTCTTATGGCGAATCACCAGATATATACAGACTGGTTGTATTTGTGGTGGATTGCTTATACGAGTCGCATGCACGGTCACATCTTCATCGTGCTTAAAGAAGAATTGAAATACATACCCTTCATCGGAATCGGAATGATGTTCTACGGGTTCATTTTTATGTCAAGGAAATGGGCTTCCGACAAACCACGGCTGGCACATAGGCTTGACAAGCTTAAGACGCAACACGAGGGACCAATGTCTGGTACCGCGGGGCTTGACCCTATGTGGTTATTAATATACCCCGAGGGGACCAACCTCTCTGCCAACACGAGGCAAAAGAGTACTACATGGGCGGAAAAACAAGGAACAAAGGACTATGATAATGTTTTGCAGCCGCGGACCACCGGCCTGTTTTTCTGCTTGCAACAGCTCAAAGGTACAGTCGATTATGTATACGACTGTACCGTTGGGTATGAAGGCACCCCGTAAGTAGCTCCGTTTCCCAAGATAAGGATCTGTTACTGACACGCCATCAGACAAGGGGATTATGCACAGAACTATTTTACATTGCGGTCGACCTACTTCCAAGGCCGACCCCCCAAGTCGGTGAACATGTACTGGAGGCGCTTCGCCGTCTCTTCCATCCCGCTCGACGACATCAACGACTTCGAGAAATGGCTCAAGCAACGCTGGGACGAGAAAGACCAGCTCATGCAGCAATTCCTCGACACCGGCCGATTCCCGCCCAACGAGGTCCTATCCTCCCCCCCCTCCACCAACGGCCGAAGAACGGAGTCTGGCTACATCGAGACCGAGGTCAAGCTAGAAAAGTGGTGGGAGATCGGTCAGATCTTCGTGGTGATGGTAACGCTGGCCCTGATAGCCGACGTCGCAGCCAAGATCTTGAGTATGTTCCTGTGGCCTCTCAGAGCTCTGCTGTTCCGATAAATAGATAGTAGTAGGATTTTTTTTTTTCAATGGCTTGGTCGACGGAGACTACCCTAAATGAATCGCCGCACGAATCTTTTGTTTGCCCTTCTCCTTCTTCTTCTCTGGCGTACCTATGTATCCATCATGTCTCCCTCCCTTATTAGACGGCATGGGAAGGAGTTGGGAGGAGTTCCGGCCGGTGCTTTTGTAGCCCCCCCCCCAGGCTAGATAGAGGAGGAATTCCGTCCGGGTGTATACCAGACTTAAGTTGACCATAGAGGAGTGAGGCCTTTCCCCAAATTTCAAAAGACGCAAAAACTCTTTCTTCTTCTCTTCTTACATATAGATATATATAGATCAATACATATATCTAGGTACCTACCTAGGTACTTAGGCACATACCAACAAAACATACATCTAAGTAATATCGCATGTTACATACCTATATAGGTACTCTATGTACCTAGTAATATGTACATATTAGCTGGCATGCATGATGATATAAACGTTAAGCCACCCTCCCGTCTAAATAAGAAAAGGAAAAAAAAAAAAAGAAAAAAGAAAAGGAGAAAGAAGAAAGGAAACTGATCTGAATTAGGACTCGATTCAGAAGGAGTCTTCTCTTAGACTCGTCTGTCTCTTGATGCCGCACAAAATGATACATTCGCTGCCATACTCCGAATGCCTCTATAAAGAAAAAAAAAAATTAAAAAAATTGCTGAGACGCCAGGTACAATGCACCGTGTCCACATCTCAGCCAGTCAACTGACGAAAGCCTTTTCCAATTTCCTATGTACAAAGATTGTGGAAACCCACAGGGATTCTGCGGATGCCGTGCGAAGCCAGTAGCAAGCGGGTATTATACTGGACATAAAATTCATCACCTTTTCCGGGTCTACCGAAGATGTTTTCGTGACCAGTCAACCATGCGCAACTTCGAACGCTCTATAAAACCTTCTTCTGAGCTGCCGCTGCTTCTTCTGACATGTACGTTCTGTCATCCTCACCCTCAACTTCTTTCTGGATCTTCTCCATCTCTCTGACCTGTCTTTCCCACTCCTTTTGTCCCATCTTGGTTTCCTTGCGGAAGAGCTCTTCATTTGGCTTTCTATAGCTACCCCCCAATCGATCCCAGAGTGTTGTGAATTGACCGTAATTGAAGGAGAAGTATAAGTGATGCATTGTGTGACAAGCGGCTCCATTGATAATGGGAGAGTTGGCCACGTACTCACCATCGTGGATGAAAACGGTCCAGATGTTGATGAAGGCGAAGAGGATGATGTAGGCGAACTTCTGCAGAGGAAACAAGAAGGGGAATATGTGATATGGAAGAGATTGAGACCATCCGTCCACAGGGTGGAAAGCATGTGATGCAAAGGGAGATGGCATGATCCATTTGTGGTGTGGCTTGTGGAGGTGCTTGTATACACTAGGGTGGTGCAAGCCGCGGTGTATCCAATAAATGAAGCAGTCGGTGAAGAGCACGAAGAATGGGAATTGTATGATGTTGTACAGCATGAAGGGAGCATCTTCCGCCGAGTCATAGAGCTTCGCGTAACCACGGACTTCTGCTAAGAAGAACGGGACCGTCAAAATGGCCATGATGGGCATTGCGCGCATGGTCTGGGCAATTTCCATTCTGACTTGGTTCTTCAAGAACTTGGGATGGTAGACTGTCATCTTATCGAACACAAACAAATAGCTCAAGCCTGCACACGCAAAATATATGACAAAGCCGAACACCCTGCGGTATTGGTTAGTCATTCGTTTGAACCTAGCAATGGGACCAGGACTGCACCTACCATGTGATGAGGAACAAGGTGAAAGCCTGTCTGAATATGTTGTCTCTTGGGAGCTGGCTCATGTACGCGTATTTGGAAGGTTCGAGAGAGAAGTATCTTGTAGATGGTTCATAGTGGTACGAAGGTACCACTGTTGCGCCCTCGCGCGCACTGGAGAATGTGGCGGTTGAGGTGTTGCCAGATTGAAGAGACTGCCATGCGTTGTTGGAACCTGACGCTGGCAGCAGAAAAGCGTAGAGAGGATCCCAAAGGAATGTGTCGGAAACCTCAAGGACGATATCCATGGTGGCTGAATTAGGTGGCGGTCAATTGCAATTTTTGTTTATGCAGTTGCTGTGCACTGCTATGATCTGCAAGACAGCTCAGCGCGTGTGCTCCTGAGCTGTATAGGGAGTGAAAACTGAGGTGCAGACGTATGTAATTGACCGTGAAGCCGTCGCAGGTGGAAAAGCGAAGGAGTGGGGAGGTGTTGAAGAAGTCGAGAAAACACTTTTTTTTGTATTTAGAGGAACGAGGGCTTTGTTATCAGATGGTTCAAGAGCCCCGAATCTCCTCCTTTGGCGTGCTATGTCCTGCCGGTCCACTCCCAGGGTCGAGCGATCGGAACGGAGCTACTTGCTAGTCAGGCCACGAAAGAAAGAAAACGGCTCTTGGGCCAATTCCATCCAGAGACAAACAATATTGCCCCCCGCGTGGATCTAGTCAATGGCAATCGGCGGTTGCGCGGATATTTGGTTCCATTCGTACTATTTTACCGTACGACAACATTATTATTTCATACCACCGATAAGAGTCCCTATCGAGCATTGACACTACTGTCCATTCTAATATCCATTCCGAATAGGAACAATACAGATACAGGCCTACAGTTCCTTTGTTCGCGATCATTATCCAATATGTGTTTCGTTCTCTTTGATATGTTCTGAGCGAGACAGAAAAAAGTTGATATGTGGTTATTCTGGAGACCAATCAACATTCAGTATCCGTATTGTATTTTTATCATCTTCCCCTTTTTGTGCACTTTCTTGTATTTTGGGAGCCAATGAAGAGGCACCGCTAGACCTCAACTCTCGGGGCCCCTATGTCCCGATAAATCTTAAAAGTGGCGTGAACAAATGATGCGCATTCAAACTTCTGCACTTAAGGCTTAGAATAATAGCCGAAAACTAACAAAGCCACCGGCATCGCAATCCGTAAAGGTTGCACAGCGTGGTCTTCCTTCCTACTACGGCTCGTACGGCTCGACGGTAGATTCATAGTACGGTACTCTACTGTAGATCTGATAAAAGTTACATATTTACAGCCTCGACAGTAAGGCTCGAAGGGTCAATCGGATCATGTCACCGTGGGTACTGACGAGACTGAGTACCTACTACGTACAAGATAGAATAGACCAGTATTATCGTGGTATGGACTGTACTGTATGCATGGCCTGATGCTGCACGATGTAGAACTGCAATTACCTCACCGCATCATTCTAGAGAGACCCTGAGGCACGTCGATCAGAGCTCTCAGCCATTCGGAGATTATGATTGGTGATGCATCCCGACCTCAAGTTTAAGTCCGAAGACCTCAAATTCCATCACAATTGTAAAAAGTATTAGACAAACCCGAGTCGTACCACGATCAGTGGCCGGGACAATACTGAATACTCTCCCGAGTCTTACAATCAACCTGTCGACCGAGGTGAGAAAGCCATACTCATCACCAGTTGCTCTTCATCGACGTCTTCAGGATACAGAGCCGTCGAGACTCCGAAGAAAGCCAATTGAACATTTACCGAGCTCTCTCAGCTTTGCCATGCTGCTCAGGTAGGGAAGGTCTACCGCGAATTTGATGACTCAGCCAAATAAGAAAGGGAAATGTTCTTGGACAACGCCTGAAAGGTGCTGTGGTGGAAGATTCACTGCTATCGAAATCAATGTGCCTGTACTCCACGGAGTCAATTGACGAATCCTTGCTGATGTTAATGTCTCCTTGACTCTCAGGTAACACCTTTTCTAATGCGAATAGCCAGCCCTATCTACCTGGCATACCCGTCTCTTCATACTCTCGCGTAGGGTCCATGACTGAGAGCCATGGCCTCTCACCTTCGTCGATCGAATCGATAGCCGGTTTTACCGCCGGTCTGGTTTCCACTCTTGCTGTGCACCCCCTCGACATCATCAAGACAAGGCTTCAAAGTATGTCTACATCTACAAGTGCATAGACGAGTGACCTCTGACAGAAAGCGCTCATAGTCGACCGAAATGCAAGAAACCAATTCGGATCGTCATGGCAAGTTGCGCGCCACATTGCTCGAGAAGAAAGTTCGAGAGGCGCGCTCAGAGCGTTCTATAGAGGCTTGACGCCCAATGTCGTGGGGAATTCTTTGGGTTGGTCGCTTTACTTCCTATGGTATCGTCAAGCGCAAGATGTCGTCCACACCTTACGGGGACACAAAGAGGGAGAACGAACAAAGGCGACCCTGTCAGCTGGCGATTACTTGGTTACATCAGCTGCTGCCGGATGCCTCTCCGCCCTACTGATAAATCCTGTATGGGTTATCAAAACACGCATGTTGAGCACTGGCGCATCCCATAAAGGGGCCTACCCATCAATGGTATATGGCTTAACATCGTTACTACGTGAAGAAGGTTGGAAAGGCTATTTCCGAGGCATGGTCCCAGCTCTTGCTGGAGTCAGCCATGGGGCAATTTACTTTGTGGCTTATGAGAAGTTGAAACAGACGAGAACGGAAACTACGAATCGAGCATCTTCGTCTCTGACCAACCTCGAATACCTCTGCATTTCGGGCCTCGCAAAGGTTTGGGCCGGTGCTATCACCTACCCTCATCAAGTGGTCCGTGCACGTTTGCAAACTTACAGTCACCAAGGTGTCGAGTATCGCGGTGTTGTGGATGTTATCAGTCGGATCTGGCAGCATGAAGGCCTCTCGGGGTTCTATAAGGGATTAGGCCCCAGTCTTATCCGAGTGATTCCGAGCACTTGCGTTACATTCATCGTTTATGAGAATGTGAAATGGTATCTCAGCCAGGGGACAGGACAGACAGCTGTGTATTGAGTCTGTCATAGGACTTAGATGCAGTAAGGCCAAATACATAGATACAATGGATATAGAAGCAACTGCAAAGGTCTAGGGACGCATTTTCGATAGAAAACCTAGAGACGGAGTAGAGAGGTGAAGGTGCTCCTTCTTGCTTAATGAGTAATTACCATAGCGGAAGCTTCACAAATGAATGTATATGGGTGGATAACTTCCCTACAACCTCTCCCCGCTCCTATTCGGAACTGCTACTGTAAAACCGTTCAGGGATGGTGTGAGGCTTGGCGGCTCGCTGCTTTGCTTATCAACTCAACAGCATGGCATACGACAATCATTTGGTCTCAACGTGTTCTTGAGATCTAGGACGAAATGAGTACGGATTACCCAGCTCCCAAACGACCTCGAGTTGGCGAACGTGACCGTACTATGCTAGCATGTACGAGTTGCAAGCAGAAAAAATTAAAGGTTAATCAATATGCACGTACCTTCTATGAGATGCTTCTCTAACTCTGTCATGGGTAGTGCGATGGCCAGGTACCAAAATGCTTTAATTGTCTG
The DNA here is from genome assembly GCA_003868215.1 of Pseudophaeomoniella oleicola. NCBI lineage: Eukaryota > Fungi > Ascomycota > Eurotiomycetes > Phaeomoniellales > Phaeomoniellaceae > Pseudophaeomoniella > Pseudophaeomoniella oleicola. The sequence continues at coordinate 51,596 of QWDQ01000089.1, forward strand.
AAAGCAAACCGAGGTAATATCTTTGGGAGGTTTTAGGAACATGGTCGCTGATAACGAACCCTGGACAGATTGTCTCGTTGAAGATCCGGCCACAGGATTGTACCGTCCGCGCGATTATCTGCAGTCACTGGAAGAACGTGTGGCATATCTCGAGGGTCTACTCCAGAAAGCCAATCCAGAAGTTGCATTGGATCATCTTGCAGCTGCGAGACCAAATGCGGAAATCCGCTCACCATCTCATGCTCCGTCCGTCACAAACGTGTCTCAAGGACAACCTGGACTACAAACCACGCAAGCACGTCGAGAACAGGCTGTGCATGCTGTAGCAGATGATGATCTCTCATTAGACGTTGCTTTGCTATGTCTCAGTGCGACAGGACGAGAACCTCATTACTTTGGCCCATCTTCAGCACTTTCCTTTTCTCGTATAGTAAGTTCCACCCTGGGATCAATGGGACGGATAGGAGGCAACAAAACACGCCAAAGATCTACCAAAGATAGTGATAATGGCTTTGCACCATCAGACTCGAGCAACGGTCTACACCTGCCTACTCATGACTTCGGGGAAGGCCTGTCGCGAGCATATTTCAGTCACATTCACCCTCAGTATCCATTCCTACACAAACCAACCTTTCGCGAGTGGGAGAAGCAATTCTGGTCGGCGTCCCAATCTGGAAATCCGGCCGATGCAGGCGATATTCCACTGTTCTTTGTCCCAATGGTCAGCATGATTCTATACACTAATTGCTGTATGATGTTGACTCTTGGCAGATCTACGCGATTGGATCTCTCGCTGTTGGAAATAATCAACGCAGTACTGCCGAGGTAGGTACATATCTATTCCTCTATGAACATCCGTTCTTATTGCCGACAGTGGTATTATTCCATGGCCTTGGAGCACATTTCGCCTATTCTGGAACTCAACAGTCTCCTGTCAATCCAGAGCATCTTGTGCTGCGCGGTCTATTCTGTCAGATCTCCAGTAGGAGCTAGCCTCTGGTTTGTTATCCCCCATCTGTATTCAATACAATTCTCTACCCTTTATTTAGCTTTATTTGGTAAATGGCTTACAGCGTGATAGGAAAATATCTGGCCTGGCTATTCGACATTGTATTGAGCTAGGCTATCATCGTAGTACAGAGAAATATCGCCGTAACTCGGACATATTGACCAAGGAACTATCGAAACGTTGTTTCTGGGTGGCGTACGACATAGATCGGGTAGCAGCCTTTAGACTAGGCCGTCCTGTGGGCATTTCCGACGAATCCATCGATGTCGAGGTAAGGGCTTTCATGTACATCTACTTCTATAGTTGTATCTACGCTGACTCGTTCATTTGCCTAGCTGCCGCTTGATATCGATGATGACCAAATCACTCCAACCTCATTCTTGTCCGCTTCTCGTACTTCGGCAGAGGATCCACCGACAATTATGACTGGGGCTCTCCATGTTGTCAAGTTGAGACAGATCTGCAGTAAATTCTCGGATTACATATACTCACTCAATGGATCCGCTGATTGCCATCGATGCAATGGGATAGCAACCCGTGAGAACCTTCGTCACGAGTTGGATGCTTGGCGTGCATCCGTTCCCCAGGCTCGTTCAGATCTAAACGCTAACCCTTTGTCCGTCTTCACGTCGTCCGCTTGGTTTCAACTTGCTTACAATAGCTCAATCCTCATGCTGTACCGTAAAGACATCACTCAATTTGATGAGGAACAGAGTTATCCGAACGATCATTCTGAACATGAGGCAGCGGTACGAGCATTCGAAGAGAGCGCCACTCACGCCCGTGAGCTCTGCATGACCTACCGACGACTCTATCAGGCACCCTCAATCCAATTTACCTGGGGCAGTTTGCATATTTTGTTCTTGGGTGGACTGACATATCTCTACTGTTTATGGAAATCTCGTCGCGTGCGAGAGCTATTCTCCCAATCTGACATCATCAGCACCTGCATGGCATGCAACACGGTTCTCGTTATCATTGCAGAGAGGTGGAAAGAAGCCGCGTCTTATCGTGACATTTTTGAGACTTTATCAGAACGCACGATCAATATGGTTTGTGGCAGCAAAGCTTCAGATCTATCTGGTGGCAGTCCGTCAAGTCGGTTGTTGTCAAATGCTACCCAGCAACATCCAGACCAGCCGAGCTGGCAAGATTGGGTGGTAGGATTGGACGATCTCGCTATTCCTCAAGAATCGGATTGGCTCTTCCAAGAGCTTTTTGGAGATTTTCGGCCAGTCACATTTTAGTTGCGTAACAGCGGCATGTCAAGTTTTCACATGCAGCAAGAAACAACCCACGAGGAGATTCCTGATATAAATTCAGGTTGACTCTCATAATTTTCAGCTTTACAAGCCGCGTGGGATTCTATCTGCCTCCTTCAATTGACCCAATCATCACAAGATGATAACCAGCTCCCCGTCTTCTTGCACATTCAACTGCAATACATCCTCGTTCAATCTTGAAGAGTTCAAGGGGTTAAATTTCTCTAAGGTTTGATTTGCCTTGCAATGGTAAGTCTTGTATATGTAATTAGTACTGGGTACCAGTTGTTACTAATGAAATGGGGGTTGACATTTGCTATTATAGCTCGGCCATGCCCTGTCTACCTTGTTTCAAAAAACAAACATCGTGTCATCGATCATGATAAAGTCCCCTTTTCCTCTTAGGAAAGGACAAGAAGCGAAGGCTGGACAAGGGGAAAGAGTTTCTACGCTTTCTATCGAGCATAACTACAACCTCAGCGAAAAGACAACAATTCCCTAGATGAGAAAATCGAAATCCTCTAATTGTCGATGCCTCCCCAAGCCTTCGGTCTTCTCCTGACCAAGCCTCCGTAAAACCAACAGCCCATCGTGAAAACATCGAAGACCATAATATCTTTCCCAACGGCCCTCTGAACTGCATCCGCAAAAGGTGGCAACTGCGTGCATTCGAGCACGATTGCACCAAGCTCATCGCGCCCAATGTCCTTCACCACCTTAAGAGCCGCGCGCACGACATCTGCTTCTATATCGGCGTGCACGTACTTCGCCCCACGCGCAACCAAGTTCTGGAGATGCCCATCCTGGTTTGCCTCGTCGGCGCCTGCACCAGTGACACCACAGATCACAATGCGATCCCTCGCTGTGGATTCGGAGATTCCGATCTGTGAAAGATGGAGCGGATTGAGCCGTTGGCCGTCGTAGGTAAGGATTGCGATCTTCTTCGTTGGGGGCAGGATGGGGAGGATGGACGGGATTTGGATGAGGGATGAGGTTGCAATTGGGATTGGTAGTCGAGATGCTAACCTGTAGCGTGGATTTTATCAGAAAGATGGATCAACAGTCAGGGACGAGTGTGAGAGTCTTGAAAAGAGAAAGGGGGCCTCCTTTGCTTTCCAACAGAATGTATATTTAAGATCGGAGATATTGTAGATATATCAGAAAGGCGGAGGAGCAATCAAGTATAGAATACAACCCACGATGCAGCAGGAAAAGGAAGGCCCATCGGAGTTCACAACCACCAGCGTGGACACCACAAAGGGAAGAAGAAGGAATAAAAAACATAAAAGTAAGAATAAGAGCGTGATTCCTTTCTTACTCTGGTTGTGCCATAGCCAAAAATCCACAACTCGTGAGAAGACCGACGCATCCCTTCTCAGCCAACTTCTGACCGGCAGCGACAAAATTATCGATCAACTGGCTGTCATACTTTTGCCCCGTCACTATCGCCGTCACTTGCGACCCTTCGGCCTGTTCGCGGATCAAGGGAAATGGCCATGTCTTTCCATTGAAAGGATCGCCGGGAGGTCTTTCGAAATGACAGTCGACGGCGATGAACCCGACGGGAGGTAAGGGGTCTGCTTCAGTATCCATGGTGTTGTTTATTGGTTGATCGGAGGAGGTATATCAACAGCACGTTCAATTGAGAGTTCAGAACTGGTTCATAAGGTTGTAGGCCTATGTGGGTGGGATGGATGACAGGATCTTATCAACTATTGACTCTCTTTGACTGAATCGCCGAGACGTTTCTATCGTGGTCAAACATTGGTCCTCATTCCTCTGCTTGTCGGCCCTTTGGAGGGTAATACAGCAACAATGTTGATAAGTATCGGGTGTGAACCAGCCAATCACGGAGGAATCCGACAGAGTGCGGGCAGTCTTGACCTCGTTGACCCCACCAACGTCTCTCAGGACTGCGGAGCCAAGTTGATAATGCCCGGACATGGGCGAACATTGCAAATGGGGACCTTGCATGGGAAGAAGATAAATCGTGGATTGTGAAAGTGAGAAGAAAAAGGCACTTCCAAATTTTGCTACTTGCTGTTACAATCTCTTAGATGTTTCTTTCTTTCTTCTCTTCCATTTCCTTCCCTGAATCCCGTTTCCAAAAGTAGCATCTCTGTTCTATTTCCGTTCGCTGTCCACAATTGCTCAGTGTAACCATTTGCAACCATGTCGCCTAGTCGCACGAACGAAACAAGGAAACCGCGGGTGGTGACCCTTGGGAAGCCCAAGTACGTCTCGCCAGAGTACTTGAAAGAATTCGCAGAAGAATTCAATTTCTCTGCTCTTGAGGCGAGTAATCGCAAGGAAACCAAAGAGATGCTGCCGGCGGACATCGCAAAGAACGGGCCGATCGATGCCTTCATCATACGCATGGGAACTCCACCATATGAACCATTCGACGCCGACTTACTCTCCGCTCTTGTTCCCAATTGCCGCATCATCTGCTCTTCGAGCGCCGGCTACAACGAGTTTGATGTTGACTGGATGACCAAAGAGGGCATGTATTTCTGCAACACCGTCGATGCGGTTGCCGAAGCTACTGCCGATATGGCCATGTTTTTGATTCTGGCTGTCTTGAGAGATGCCTCGAACGCCGAGAAGAGTGCCCGAGAGAGGAAATGGAGAGGCACTATAGCGCCGACGAGAGACCCGACGGGTTTGACCTTGGGTATCGTTGGTATGGGAGCAATTGGGAAGGTAAATGATTCTCCCCCTCCCCAAAACAGAAAAGAGCATGCAGAGCGAAGACGACTTTGTGACGCATGCCCTGCAGCTATAAGTGATGTATTTCTCTCCTAACTTTTCTTTGTGTAGTATTTAGCCAAAAAGGCCGCAGTCTTCAACCTCAAGATCCGCTACTACAACCGCCACCAACTCTCCGCCGAAGACGAATCCCGCTACTCCGCCACGTACTGCAGCACCCTCCACGACCTCCTCTCGACCTCCGACATCATCTCCCTCAACTGCCCCCTCAACGCCTCCACGACCAACCTCCTCGGCGCCGCCGAATTCGCCGCCATGAAACCCGGCGGCGCCTTCCTCATCAACACGGCCCGCGGCGCCGTCGTCCACGAACCGAGCCTGATCGCCGCGCTCGAATCCGGACAAGTCGCCCGCGCCGGTCTCGACGTGCTCTGCAACGAACCGGACGTCGATCCGTACTTTTTGCAGTCCGACAAGGTCGTCGTGCAGCCTCATCTCGGCGGGTTGACCGACGTCGCGTTCCGCAAGGCCGAGACCGAGTGTTTCGAAAACGTGCGCGCGCTGTTTCGGACGGGGAAACCGAATTCTCCCGTTAGACCGATTACTATCAAAGGGTAGGTACCTAGTCAGTCAGTGAATATTTTTGCACAAGCTGGCTGGCAGGCAAAACAAACATAGGAAATAACTTATTACTACTACTCTCTACTAGCTAGAAGCAGTTTTGGCCTAGGAGAGGAATATATACTTCAGGTTCTTCTCTTCTTCAATGTTATACCTAGAAGCACAAAACGTAAAACACAGTAAACAGAATCAAAGAGATGGTTATAAGAGAAAGAAAATAACAGACCAGCAGATAAGAGGAAACATGTATAATTCGTCATCCATAAGAGAGAGAGGTTGGCGCTTCTTTTCCCGTTCTCAAGAGCTTGATGTCCTCATCCAATGTGTAGGTTGTTTCTTTATCAAACTTCTTCAGTGACAAAGAAAGAAGCAAAGTGACAAAATTATGAGGGACGAGAGAAGAAGCGTGGAATTTTCCCTTTTTTATTTTTAATTTTTTTAATTTTTTAATTTTTTTTGGAAAGACAAGACTGAAATAGGGGATTTTCGATTTCTTCTTTTTTTCGCTATGTGATCTATTTCCTACTGTCTCTTTTCTCTTCTCCGTATCTTGCACAACTTTATCAAATCAATAAATTGTCAACGACCATGCATGACCTTCGATATCAATGGCATCGATTCGAAGATTCAGACCTTCTCCACGACATTCGAAACTTTGCCGACCCCGACCTCGGCCGAAGAAGCATCGTTGTGGTCGCTCCTTGTTGGTCAAAGTCAGCTTTTTCATTGCCAGTGGGGGTCGGACTCAAGAGAAAGGTGTACTTACGAGACTTCATAGGATTCGATGATAGCGGCTCGCCTGTCGCGCAAGTCCTTTGCGCTCCTGTAGGCTTTCCAGAGGGGTTGCTCGAACAAGCGATCTGTATCCTCGATTCCCAAACCTGCTGTCTCGGGGACCACAAAATAAACGTATATGAGAGTGGTGAAACACCAGGCGGCGAAGAAAATGAAGGCTCCCCAGTTGTTTGTCTGAGAGAGCAGATTGGGTGTTCCTCTGCTGACGCCGAAGTAGAACAGCCAGTGAAACGCTTGCGCCATTGCAGCACCGAAAGATCGGATCGGTGTTGGCCACAGCTCAGCACCGAATACATAAGGTAAGACGAGCAGACCTGTTTAGCAAGCGCAAAATGTCAGATATGTGGCTGTAGGTCATCGCGTCCCATGATGTTGGCTCATACGTTGGAAAAAAGACTTACCGATAGCATATCCAAAACCATGGATGAAAATAGCTGCAACAGCGGCCTGGTTTGCGCTTTCGCTCGTGGGACCCTGCTGCCTATACTTGATGAAGACTCCAATGTAGATATCTGATATCATCTGGATCGTCACGCCCGTGAAGAGACTTCTGCGACGGCCCAAAGCGTCAATGAAGAAGAAGCTAGCTATGAGCGTAAAGAAAAACTTGGCCATGCTGTACATGGTAGACAGGAATAGCTGTTGCTCTCTTGTGTGGCCAATGCCCATCAAGGTAAGAATTGGCACTAGATATGACGTGACACTGTTGGCTCCAGAGAGTTGTGCTAACGCATAAGATACACAGGCCTGCTGCACTCGGCGCAGATTTGCTGGTACTAGGAATGTTTCTTTTAGCACCGCTGGTAAGCCGCGGATCGACGAAACTCCGCAAATTTGCTTCTGGCTTGCGAGTTGGGTTTGAATATCTTCAATTTCAGATGCAACCCGGGGGTGATCTTTGGGTAAACCACGGAGGGCCACAAGAGTCTCAATAGCCTCCTCATCTCGACCAACGAGAAACAACCACCGTGGACTTTCGTAGAGGAAGAAACTGCCTAGGACTAGCAGCGCGACTGCAATCGTTGGTGCAAACCAGACCACTTGATACTGCAATTTGGTAGCAGCCATATGCACATACACTCCCAAAACAGTGGCGGTCGACACAGCCAATGCGAGCAACATGACGACGCTAAACCAGACGGAAAGCAGTCCACGGATCTCGGTTGGAGCGATTTCTACAATGGCGACAGGTCCGATGACAGTCAAGGGACCGAGACCGAAACCTGAAATAATGCGGGCCGTGTAAAGAGCTCCCAGTTTGCCCTCGGCGAAGGTGGCTATCAACTGCCCGATGACCCAAATGGCCATGTACAGGCGAAAGGACCACAAGCGACCAATACGGTCATTGACGAAGTATGATAAAGCAGCCCCTGTACCAGCGCCAATGTAAACGAAGGAAATGAAATTGGTGATCGCCTTGGGATCTGATCCTGAAGAGATTGCGAAGGTCTTCTCAAACCCTGGAAGGGATGGAACGACGGAAGAAGATCCTTGGTCCCAGGCTGTGAGAAAAACCACGGTTAATTTCAATGTTTCTGCGCCTAGACAGCATGATGTTAAAGGAGATTCAACATACTGATAGGAATTCCCGCCGTCGCATAGAGCGCCGTCGTCAGAAACAGTCTATGGTTGAAGACCAGGCTTCGAGGGGCTGCTCTCATGTCTCGGACATATTTGGCTAGAGTCGACTCGGAGAAGATTGACATTAGACCCATGATGGGTTAACAACGGAACTGCGTCTGCAACCAAAGGCACAAGGAAAGGGATCTTTGTTTTAGATCTTGTCTCGTTACTCAAAGGAAAAGGAAAGAAGAATGTACAACTGAGGACCGGGGATGGCAGAGAATCCTAGATATAGAGGACATCCAATCCAAGACTCGACCACAATCCCAGCCCTTGACGCCAACACTGGCCGAGACAGTATCTGCTTATCGCCATCAATATCTGATATGCGCTGATGGTTGACCATAAGATGGAGAAAGCCAACGACTGCACGAAGTTCGGAAGAAGCCATTTGATAGCGTCGGCTTCCCCCGAAACGAGTAAATACAGTAAATATCGCAAAACTCAACGATGGTAAACAAAATTACCGTACTTACGTTACATGGTTTGATAAAGGAGCCGGGGGTCCAGTATTCAAGGAAATATAGAACCATGTATGTACAAGGATTCTGGCCATTTGGAAGAAGCCGAGCCTGGGCGCTGCTGCTCGCGCTCAATTCCGGATGATATTGTCAGATACCTGCCTAGGCTTTCATGCGGTGTGATCACGGTCTTTTGTTGCTAGATCGAAAGAGAACGTGGCAAATGTATCTCGATACTCTTCAATCAATCGCTCTTCCTCTCGATACACCTCGTAGACTTGGGGAATCAAGTATCGGCGATGTTTGTATTGTGAACGACGTTTCGAAGCACCGATAATTACCCAAACATGTCACCCATCTTCGATAAGAATGCTCCCATCAACGTTGTTGGGGCAGGTATATTTGGGCTGAGCACAGCTCTACATCTGGCTCGCCGAGGTTACCGGAACATCACAGTGTTTGACAAGCAACCCTATGACCAAACACTCTATTCCTATTTCAAAGGTTGCGATGCCGCTTCTGCAGGTTGGTGCTTGTATGCTTCAGTTCCGAAAGCAACGATTCTCACATTGTGGTGTTCTCCTAGATCTTAATAAAATTATTCGCTCGGCATATGGAGGACAGTCTGAATATCAGTCTCTGACGTTGGAAGCTGTTGCAGAATGGACGAGATGGGACCAGGAGTTAACCAATGGTCGAACGAAAGTACCTGGCTTGACTGTAGACGACCGCATTTTCGTTGGTAATGGCCATTTCATCATGAATGAAGGAGAGGAATTGCCTATCTGGGAACATGAGACGATCGCGAGTATGGAAGCCGCTGGCCGCAAGGATACTCAACTAGCCACCATATACGCGTCACATAGGAAAGAAGCCGAGTTGAAAGGCTTTGGTTATGCTCTTGATCCCTTCCCATGCAAAGCAAAGTCCAAAAAGACAACAGGTGTCCTAGACACGACGGGTGGGTTTGTCCTTGCCGGTAACGCTTGCCGGTTTGCACTCCAGAAGGCGCGCCAATTGGGTGTGCAATTCAGTCTAGACCGTGAAGCTGGATGTTTTGAGTCCTTCTGCTATGAGGAGTCCTCTCCCGGTAAGGAGATCATTGGAATCCGAACAGCGGACCACAAAACACACCCAGCGGCCATGACGATAATGGCATGTGGAGGCTGGACGCCATCACTAGTCCCTGCCTTGGATGGACTATGTGAAACAACTGCCGGCTCAGTTGCCCTCCTCAAAATCCCGCGAGACTCCCCTCTATATGAACGATTTGCGCCGGCAAACTTCCCATCCTGGCAGTACAAGATGCGTGATGGTGCCGAAGGCGGACTCTATGGATTTCCTCGGGACGATGATGGATGGTTTAAGATTGGATATCGTGGCACAAAGTATACGAATCCTGTGAGACAGCAAGACGGTCAAGAACGCAGCGTACCCATTACTCGATGGTCATCCCCCGCATCATCACAATTCGGGGAAAGCTTCACCTCGATACCAACCCAAGCGTTGCGTGTGGTACAACGCTTCTTGGACGACTTCCTTCCAGAACTGGGAGAGCACGGTATCCACATCTCAACCACACGTGCCTGCTGGTACAATGATAGCTTCGACAACCATTTCGTGATCGATCATGTCCATGACACGCAGGGTCTCATGATTGCAACAGCGGGTAGTGGCCACGCCTTCAAACTGTTGCCGACCATAGGCAAGTACGCGGTAGATGTGATGGAGCGCAAAGACTTGGACACCTTGCCGATCAAAGCGTGGTGTTGGAGAAAGATGCACTCGGATAAGGAACCTAGCAATGCATTGATGGAGGGCAGTCAAGGGAACAGGGCCTTGGGTAATGTACCGTTATCCTCAGAGACAGATTTGAGAGCCGGACGAAGGCCAATGCTTTGATAAAAGTCTATCAAACATCACCATATATGATATCGCACTTGAAGCACCATAGATGACAACAAGAGAAGGATACGAATGTATCTCAGATCAAGTAGTAATTAGCGCATAAAATGAAATTGTTGATGTTGCTGCCGTAATAATTACTGTAAACTTACGGCAGCATCCTTGGCAGATTTCCCCGCAACCCGCGTTGACCTGTAATTATTTACTATTATACTACGAGTAGATGCTGGACCTGTTGCGCCCATAAGACAAGGCGCTCAAGACTCCTTTCCACGGATTCGTCATTCTTCCTGGAAGATACTCACCAAAATGTTGTCGGGCGTCTTGATCTTCAACCAGAAAGGGGAGAACTTGATATTTCGAGCTTTCCGGAACGACTGTCGCCCCCGGCTCGCCGATGTCTTTCGCATCCAGGTTATATCGAATGCCCAGGTCAGGAGTCCGATCCTGACACTAGGGTCGACTACATTCAGTCACATCAAACACGAAAACATATACTTGGTCGCCATCACCAAGAGCAATGCTAATGCTGCGCTTGTGTTTGAGTTCCTGTACAGGTTGATAGCTCTGGGAAAGGGCTATTTTGGCAAATTCGATGAAGAAGCCGTCAAAAACAACTTCGTCCTTGTCTATGAATTACTGGATGGTTCGTCTGCACTTCCTCACATCATGCAGTGACTGACATGGTACTAGAAATTCTCGACTTTGGCTACCCACAGAATACCGAGACCGACACCCTAAAGATGTACATTACCCCTGACAATCTTTCTTCCGCAATCCGTTCCGAAGCCTCGAATGTCGAAACGTCCAAGATTACCATGCAAGCCACTGGCGCACAATCGTGGCGCCGGGCAGATATCAAGTACCGAAAGAATGAAGCTTTTGTGGACGTGATAGAGGATGTCAATCTCCTGATGTCGGCCACAGGAACTGTACTACGAGCGGATGTAAACGGACAAATCGTTATGCGAGCATACCTCTCGGGAACACCAGAATGTAAGTTCGGTCTCAATGATCGTCTTCTTCTCGATCCGGGTGATTCCTCGGTCAACGCATCAACTGGAAATCGCAATGGAACACAAAAAGCTACACGTGCAGCTGCTGGGTCAGTGACGCTCGAAGATTGTCAATTCCATCAATGTGTCCAACTCGGCAAGTTTGACTCCGACCGAACCATCTCTTTTGTACCGCCAGATGGAGAATTCGAACTGATGAGATATCGTGCCACGGACAACGTCAACCTCCCTTTCAAAGTCCACCCTATCGTCAAAGAAGTCGGGACCACCAAAGTTGAATACTCAATAGCTATCAAAGCGAATTATGGTAGCAAACTCTTTGCCACCAACGTCCTAGTCCGTGTCCCTACGCCTTTGAACACAGCCAAAATCACCGAGCGGACAACCCAAGGAAAAGCAAAATATGAACCAGAAAACAACTGTATTGTGTGGAAGATTGCTCGGTTTACAGGTGGATCAGAATATGTTCTCAGTGCTGAAGCACAGCTCACGAGCATGACGAATCAAAAAGCGTGGTCACGTCCGCCATTGAGCTTGAACTTTTCATTACTCATGTTTACGAGTAGTGGACTGTTGGTACGGTACCTGAAAGTGTTTGAGAAGAACAATTACAGCAGTGTGAAGTGGGTGCGATACATGACGAGGGCTGGTAGTTATGAGATAAGGTGTGTCTATATGTACTCGTCATATTATTACAGCCATACTGACCGTCATGCCTCGACAGATTCTAACGTCCTCATCTCTAATCTCATCACGGCCTTGTCTCTCCGCATCAAGTTACTTCATACGATATACCCTATCTTGAACGACCAATCCACCCTCTATCCCTACCGCACACAACGCATCACGTCTATCCTCTTTCCTCAACCTTCTCTGTTCCCATCCAATCCTATCCTATCCTATCCTATCCGCATCAGCGACGGCGTCTGGTGTTTTCTGAACCAATCAAAGCTATTCTCGTTCATCTTTTTTTGCGTCTCGAACTTTAATGAATGCCTCTTGGTCCAACTGTCTCCATATCATATCGGATAATACTCACGTCTATCCATCAGTCAGTCTACCTACCTAAGGTACGTAGGTAGGTACCTAATTACATACCTACATAAAGAACGAAAAAATGAAAAATATTCAGAACGACGAAAAATATACTTTTTCGTCTCAAAAAAAAGGAGTATGTGTATATATATATATATATATATATATATATTGAGAAGATGATGCATGCTTTTTAGGTGGTTGACCTCCCCCCCCCCCCCCCCCCCCCCCCCCCGCCCCCCCCCATCCCCCCCCTCGCATTGTGCTAAAGAAGCGTGATAACCGAGGCT